>SWBT01000557.1:0-66413 GCA_005298045.1 Pleurotus ostreatoroseus | reverse complement strand
ATGAACTCGTCCGCAGACCTGCTCGCAACAGTTACAGCACATCTTCAAGGATGATTTGAGCTTCCCTCGCGCCTTGCGCCCTTGTTCTCAGAGTTAGTTACAAGTATTATATACCGGCCGAGAATTCGCGCACCATACAAGCCATTATAAAACCCTGCAAGTATTCCGTGAGCTTGCATGACAATACAAGACGAATGCAAGATGGATACAAGACAACCAAGCTCGGCGGACCCTTACCGGACCATTACCAGGGGATTACAAGCTAATTACAGACTTAGAATTGCTTAGAATCACGATAAGTCGTTATAAGCACAGAATTATTTTGCTGATGGCCTCCGTTTGTGAAGTCGACCCCGACCGCCGCCCCATTCGAACCGACTGGAGTCCTTTTCAGCGATGCTGAGAGCTGCTCGCTGTTCGGAGCGGAGCGTATATGCTGTATATTATGTGAGAACTCTTTGAGTAAATAGATTGAGCACTGATAAGTCGTGGCAGGTACTAAGTCATGTACGCTCTGTGTGCTGTCGAATCCATACTAGGTCTTGACGTTGTGTCTGCATGCATTTTGTTTTCGATGGGAAGAGATAACGAGATCATAACAACATTTTTTACGAGACTTCCTGGTGAGCGTCGTGGACTATCTGCGAGCTACAGGAATTCCCGTACAGCGCGCGGTTTGTCACAACAGTGGCGCACGCAACATCTTCAATCCCACAATGTCACGCCACGACAAACATTGTAGGGCCCATGCGGGTTATTATACAATTCATATTCACTCGAATGTTTGGGCTCCCGACGTACGTGTCGTATATCTGTATCTGACAATTCCCGATACTTCCGTAGTGTTTCTGTCCTCGTAAAGGAAAATCCTGTTTCTGGCTGGCCTCAGACAAAGATAACGCAGCGATGAAATCGATGGCTGCAACAGAGTGCCTGTGCTAGAGAAATGATAGCAAAGAACACTTCATTGTCTTGTCCGAGTTTATGTGACCAAGCACTACTCAACGCGTAGGGTGCTAAGATTGAGCTAATAGCTATTTTGTCCACGTAGTGGTAAGGTTGAAACATGTCCAGCTACCACATTAACATGTCAATAGCATTTTCATGTCGTTGGCCGCGGTTCTTCTAGCAGAGCCTTGCATCGCCGAATACATTGCGTGATATCATGGAACGGTCGTATCTTGTTCTATACCCCAAATATTAGATACTAGCTGGATACACATTGAACGGATACCATGGCGTGATGCATGATGCATTATGTCTGGGATGATATGATTCGCAATATTCGTCGAAGCTCGAGACTTAAAACGGATACAATTCATACAAGCTAGCCTTGGGTTCGCCTAATCATTGCGTCAGCTGACATTGTGCAAGGTAGCAAATCGACGAGCGTACCCTCTAATTCCTCTGGGTCTAATGAAGCTTGATACCACATATCTTCGTCATCTACGAGCGCATAATACACTGTCGCAAATCTTGAAACCATGGGCATCCTCATTGGAAGAGCGTCGGCAAATTCGACCATCTCTTCCCGTTCGTGGAATCCAAATACCAAATGGAGGGATATCGAAGGCGTTCTGGCAAGTAAAGCGCCAAATTTGTGATCATGTCTCTGCCAGTCGTCTTTCGCGGAGTCTCGATAGTTTACCATGCCAAGGTATATGCTGAGTTTGGGGTGGCTGTTGGCACTGTTTAAGGGCATCTGTGAGACTAACAGAATCCCGGAATCCACGTTATCTGAAATCTCACAGCCTGAATGAAAAACATTGATCAGCCCCAATATCAAGCGGACCTAAACCGACGACTTACGAAGCTCTCGTCTACGAGTATCAGGATCATAGTTGTAATTTACGTCTATGACCATGTTGTTATCTTCAAAGGTGCGCTGTGACCGCACCAGTGCAAGCAATAGAACAACTTCGTTCTCTGTGAAGAAGGACGCAGTGTCATAGACGCTCAGGTACAAGTTCAGCCACAGCAGTGCGCATGCCGCGGGGGGCAGTTCCTCAGATGGTGGTGCGTCGGAGCTTGCATCGACAGTAGATGACCTAGGTCTATACAGCCAGACATGGCTGAGGCTGTTACAACTTCTCCTGGGTCTTCGATGTGCAGGCTGCGTCGGAAACGAACGGAAGCTTAGATGCTCGCACGACAGCTGTTCCAGATCGGGTAGCTCGCATACCAGCTTCGTCAAATCATCAACCCGATTGAATTTGTGATACTGGAGGCTCAGCGACCTGATGCCATGCGAGAACGATCGAGGGAGGGATCGGGGAAGAGCAAAGTGGATCGACCGGATTGTCCGATGTCCGTCAGGAAAATTGGGTCCCGAGATTGTGATATGACGATTCCAGGCAAATCCGATGGAGGCCCAAGTCTGAGAGAAGAGATGTAGCCACGGGAATTCCGATGTGTCTCTGTTGTAGGTAGGAACACCGTCGACAGTCTTCAAATGAGACGTAAACCGGCACTTTGGGTCCCGGTTAAACTGCCACAGCGCACGTATGCGTCTCGGCGAATCGTGCATATCTACTTTTTTGAAGAAGCGGGGAGTGCACTGCACGTTCCAGTATCGGCAGACCAGCCTGAGGGACCACGATCCACAATCTGCGGCGTCGCATATGTACTTGAATAGCTCGGGTGGAAGAGAAACTGCCGCCGACTGTTTACGTCCGCAAGGCAGGAGGGGCGCAGCCGGTAAGGCTTTGCAAGTCGCTCGGATAGACTCATCGGCAGGCCGTATCAGCTTTTAATTTGTTAACATATCACTCACGATGCCGTAGTAAATCCTCAACGCACCTTTGGAACCCAGCCTTTGCCCCAGCATTGCATTCTCGTATGCTCAGCCGATGGTGCATCATCGTGGCGCCCATCTTTCCACCAGTCGACTCTCTCGAACCTCCACACCCAATTTTCGTTGCACAACACCTCCCACAGTCCCTCAACACAATACCGCACCGTTCCTCCCTCGAAATTTATATAGCCTTGCTCCGGATCCCCCTTCCTGGTACATTGCCTCAGCCAACTACGGCAGGCTGGTATCCACGTCCGATGCAACGCCCTGTCATTGATGTCACGTAGGTATCTGGACAAGGAGAGAATCGTCGTGAGTTTTGGGCCACCACAGTGTGGTTTATTTGTGATTGGAAGTGGTAGCATATTCGATTGATCTTCTAATCGGTCTTCACATTCTATCAGACTGGAATTGTCCGCGGGCCGCCGTATCAACTGTTAATATTGTATGTCAGCTGTAAAGAGGTCACAGACATTGTATGTAGCATACCTTAGGATACCATGCTTTACATTGTGTTCTTTCCTCGCCAAGCATATAGTCCAGCCGCCCCCGCTCTATCCACCACTCGGTCCTCTCGAATGTCCATGCCCAACATCTCTTCGGCAAGAGCTCCCACTCAGCCCCTACCGGATACCAGACTTGTCCTTCCGTGAGTGCGAATCTGGGGCCACCAAGCGGGAGCTGCTTTGCCCACGAACGGCAGACTAGCCTGCATGTCCGCGCCAATGTTCGGGCCTCGTAGCTATAACGCTCTTGAAGGATATCAAAATGCAGTCTCTGATGTTTTTCTTTGCTACAAACAAATTCAAAAACAAGAGAAGCGACTGTCTCTCGACTAGACGGTGCCCTCTGAGTATTGGGTGACGGCAGTCGTGGAGGCGGCAGCTGCATTTGCCCCGATGCATAGGCTTGGAAATCGAAAGATAGAAGCTTTGTAAGACATGAGCAAAGATATTGTAATGTATACAAGCAGCGGAGAGCTCACTTACCCTTGGTGCCCAGACTTGCCACCACTCATAAGGCCGACCTATTACCCAGTCGAGTTTCCACGCCCATAGCTCGTTGGGAACGCATCGCCATTGTCCCAACAGCCAGAACCACACGACGCCATCTCTCATTCTCACCCCGAGCTCCGGCAGAAAGGCCAAGTCTCGGAGAGAAGGCTGAGACGATATCTGAATGTCTGCGTGCTCCATGGTGGCAAATGAGCGTGGAGGGAAGAGAGCGAGAGAAGCATGTTCGGGATGCGGCAAGATTATATGTACGGGGAAATCGTGGGCTGTGCTGCACAGCATGCATTTCCCGAGTGTTCATACGGCATGGCACAGGACCCGACGGGTATTTCATCCATAGACTGCGATCAACGACAGGAAGATCGGTTTGGCAGTTGCTGATGAGAAGCTCTGCGTGGGATCGTCACTGGCAGATACGAGGACTAGTACGTTCCGTAGAGAGCGACTGCAGCCCCAAGTCCCTCGTATTATAGCCACAGGGAAAGTCTGCGGTCTGCTTCCGTGTCCCAGTCGATGTCGAATAGAGGCCAGTGCCGAAGGTGCACGAAGTTTGTCATGTGTACCGAGGGTGCATGATTGATCAGAAGGCCATCGATAGGAGCCTGTGAACGTTTGTTGATCTTAGTAGTATTGCGCAAATTAAAAATCTAAGCCCAGAAGCGATGAAAGACAGCAAGATAGCACAGCCTTGCGTAACGGATGTCCTTTCCCAAGGACGAGGCGGGAGATAAGGTGCATTTTGGTCGCCATGCACTAGGTCGGAGTGGCACAGAGAATGTTTAAGACTTGTCAAAGCCTGCGGTCGTCTACAATGGATGGAGGCGCTGAACATGGCCGCAAAGTGATGGAGAGGATGGCGCAGCTACGCTTTGCATCTCGTGCTCAGGCGTCGACAGTCGAGCGTCCTAGCGCGTATCGGAAACAGCATATGAGACGGTCGTCGTGATTGGCAGAAGGGTTGATAGGACACAGATACGCCGAGTTCACGTATTGTCTGTAATAGATGTTAGGAACCAGATGTGTACAGGTATACAGAGAGAAGCGTACAGAAAATGCACCATTCTTAGCTTCATTGAGCGCGTAATCGGCCCCGCCTGAGCCTCGTGCATCCAGGGTGTGATGAGGACCTAAACGTCCTGGAACGCCATCCAGGGAGGCATAACGGATCTAGCACACGCCGGAAAGCAGAGCTGTGTTGCAGCTGACGCTAACAGAACAGTTGGTAAGGAAGCAGTACAATTGAAAGACTAGGATGCAATGCGAACCTCGCTTCGTTGACAAGCTGAACTGGAATGTGCTGATATAATCTAGAGTCTAGCCTTACGGAAGCAATAGCTGAGCTTCTGCGGGGAGGTCCTGAAGGGTACCAGTGCAGAATGAGACGCAGAGCTGCTTGATAACACCGCGTTGTCGAATGCGCATCGAGAGGAAATCTCTCCCAGTCCAATGCGCCTGTGTATGCTATGACCGGTGACATTGGAAAGTGAATGCATGGCCCTTCACAGACACAAGATGGTCTTGAACGGTATACGGGTTAGGCTAATGATCCTCTTAAAACGACCAATGGTCCTTTGTGTTCCTAGTCAGTCATTCTTGTCAGCGAGAAAAGAGTGTGAATAGGAGAAAAACCTGGGTATTCACCTTAATATCAACCGCCGGTAGAACAGACCTGAATTCCCAGCTACAGTAGCTTGTGATCCGTGTCGATTTTGATGCATCGGAAACCTGTGTACCTTGAAGGAGAGATGATTCAGCCAGCTTCCTCGTAGGAGTAGTGGCGAGCGTACCTTGGTATATCTGGAGCCTGCATACTACATTACCATCAAGCCAGCTCCATAATTCTCTGAGGTCTCTTCGCGCTTCCTTCGTGACTTCGCTTCAAGCGACGAGCGTCCTCTTGCCTGAAAAGTTGCAAGCGATGATGATACGAGAGTTATCAGGATTTAAGGCAGCCCGATGTGGTACCACGCTGAGAGCTAGGGCGTCCAGAACGTAGAGCAAGACAGCAGAGAGAGTAAGAGATTGATGGGCAAGAACAGAGTCGGACTCGCTGGCGCTAGGCAAACGGCTTATAAGCGCACTATCCGGGAACCCCGGGCCGTGGTAATACACGAACGTCAGGTCATCGACTTGTCGTCGATGCAACGGAATTGTTTCAGCGAGAGCACGCTTTTTCATATGTCGGCCCAGATATCGGTACAGACCTGCTGCTCATCGCCTCCTAAGACTGCACGTTGCGAGTGTGTCACGACCTTGATCCCGTTTTCAGTGATTCCGCGAAGTTTCGGCAGCCAGCTAGCGACGGTTTGGCTAAGAGCTCTCTAGATAGTGCCCTACGCGGTAAACCAAATCGACACATGAACGAGCACAGGATACAGCCTCTGCTAAGCTTCGGAGGCGGTCTCTCAGCTAGCCTGTCAGCGGTCGTGCATAACGTGAGACGGCGTCTATGAGGCGCGGTTCGGTGTTTGCCGCGCCGCGGCTGCAGGGGCGCGTCCTACCCCTGCCGTATGCCGTCTACCATACGCAACCATAACTGCCTGCCGGGTTATAAGAGGCTCTGAGCTTTACAGGTCAACAAGACTATCTTGAACTCTTCCAGACACCGTCAATATGTCGAACTCAGACAAACCCGCGAGTCCCAAGTCGCGCTTGAGCTACCTGACCAGGATAGCGCATACCTCTGCGCCGTTCATATCGACTTTCCTGCTCATTCATCTGTCAGCGCCGATCATGGCAAATCTAGGAGGCGGAGAACTTGCGTCCCAAGTTATGGTGCGTCCGTAGACCTGACTCTCCTCGCCCAAGTCACTGCACTATCCATCCAGATCCTAGGTCGCGAATACTATGGCACACCCTTGGGACACAAGTTCCTCGTCGTCCTTCCCATAGTCGCACACACGGGGTCCGCCATTGCCAAACGCTTCCTTCAACCCCCCGCAGCGCGCCGCCCCGCAAACGGCTTCACAACGACCGGCTACCTCGCGCTCCTCTTCTTTATCCCCGTGCACTACGCCGTCCACCACATCCTCCCCTCCGACCCTGCGCCGCCGATCGAGGCCCTCGCGCCCGCAGAGCTCAACTTCGAGTACGTCAAGTACGGCCTGCAGCGCTGGCCCGTGCGGAGCTGGTTCCTGTACGTCGGCCTCACGGCGTGCGTCGCATGGCATGCCGCGGAGGGCATGCAGATCATCTGGAATACGTGGATGAGGGGACGCTTTGGCGGGTGGAAGAGTAATGTGGCAAAGCGCAGTGCGACGGTGGCTGCGGTGCTCGCGCCAGTGTTGTCTGGGCTTTTTGTTCTCTCCAAGGAGCCGGTGATAGCATTCATGTCGTCAATCCCCCGCTTCGAGGCATCGTTTCTCAAGAATTTCATTTACAGGATATGAAAATGACTGTTTCAGCCTCATTATGTTCGGTTCGACGTACAGGGGGTCCTGGAAACAATACAGACTCTGCCCGTGATTTAATTACTGCGTGTGTCATGTCAGGGTCAAAGTGAAGGTACAAAAGCGTCGAGGACGAATGTAGACTTGACAAGGGTGTATTGAGGCCTCATCGAACCAACTACGCCGTCTGCAACAAAGGCATCTTCGCATCTTCCTCCTCCTTTAAATCCCATTCGAAGAAGCCAGGCAGGGCCATTCTATCATTGACGGTCAGTAAGCTCATGATATTTCACATCGGGATTGGTTTATACTCACAACCTCAAGACGAAAGCGGGATAAACTATAGGTCACACGTCAGCAGCACTTCGCATGTGGACTGACGTATCATCGAATGACGCCACTCACAGTTACCGATAGACTCGTACATAGCGATGTCGGTGTATGCCCAGAAGGTGCCGGGGTCCTGGAAACAGTTAGCGACATATGGCACATATAACAAAGGCCTTACACGATCAAAATAATGCACGACACTGTTGAGTTGGCTGCAGCATGATTCGTGAGGACAGTTGACAGCGCCTCTGTGCGAAAAGAAAACATACAATATAGTGCCAAACAGACAGAAGATGAGAATAATAATAATCCATATGCACTGTCTATCAGCATTCCTTGAGGGATCACAGGACTCCAATTAGTGAAACCTCGGCTTGTACACGGATAGATGTAACTTACATGCGTCCGTGGACACGTGAAGTGTACAAAATCATGACCAGGGCCAAGATCATACCGTAGCCGTTGAAAGTGGTCGTAGCCATTGCAATGGACTATTAAATGTCGTGAATTGCGTGGAAAACATTTCAGACGGACGAAGACTTGCGCTAAAATAAAACTCAAGCGTGTGGTATTTCCAGTATGACTGGCCGAATAGGCTAACAGAGCTCGCCTCCGTCAGTACGCTAACCCTCGCAATGGAGAAATGAATTAGAACTCACCTGAGCGCTAATTAAACGTATCTTATGAACACAATCAATGATATGAGATTGGACTGTCACACTGACCGACGCCGAGCACTATAATCGGTATATCAGCGCGGGCACATGATGACTGTAGCCGTAAACATGCGACATACCCAAGGCTAGAACCACCCATGGCATCTAGGGTTATTGCCGTATGAGCCTCGCAACATCGAGTATCTTCCGCTTCAACTCACAGTAAGCCAAAAAAAACGCTTCTTACAACCCCACACTAGAGTCAACGAAGTTAATGCTCGATTCCAGCTGAGAACGGTTGATTCGTACGATAATACACAGTGTATGTGATGTAGGTTTGGCACACGAACGTTATTATTGCCTATACTTTCCTTAGCTTGAAAATAGGTAATCAAAAGAAGAGGCGCACCGTAGACAGGAATGTCAACTACAGATACAAAATATGAGTGTGTATATCAGCTGAAGAAGTAGTTCAACATACCTTCATGGCCCTATTTTCGTTCTCTCATGCTCAAGAACATGAAACTGCTGCTTTGATGACGTACCAATTGGCTGGCTTCTCAGAATCAAAGGTCAAGTCGGCAGGCGTCATGCGGAACGAGATGTGCGCAATTAGGGCATGGGCCAGTTCCATAAAACTTGTGATATTTTTGATCGGCATATTTCCGAGAGGGACGTTGTATTGGAGGCGACGTACCATAGACTGGCGACCTATAGATAAGAGAATGAGTATTCTCGGTGGGAGAAGGGGGTTGGGGGCTCACAAGGATCGAAAGCCGGAAAGGGAGTTTCTGACGTAGTGATTGCTGGTCACCCGGTCGCTTCAGGTGGAGGACCTCGCGGGCTACGAACAATGTACAGAGGAAACATCTGGACGGTGTTAGATTTAGTAGATAGAGCGCATCCAGTAATACCGAAGGACATACACTATCGCAGAGAGTTGTATAAACCACGTAAAGTCTTGGACCGATCCCTGATAGATTATGTGACGAGGTGAACTCGAGTTCATGCTGAGAGGCGGGAGGATGAGAAGATGTGGCGGGGAGCTGAGGCCGGTTCGCATGGTGTACTCCTGCTTTGGCTGTGCCTCAAGCGTCAAATTAGGGTTTGACGGGAGCGTCAGCGGTGTATGTTATCCACTGAAGCTCCCTCCTGATCTCAGCTATGCCCAAATTTTGTTAGAGCATTCAAGGAAATCATGGAGAGGGTCATGGTAGACTGCGACTCGTCGGGATCGAACCTGGCGGTTTGCTCTGGGCTTAGCGCTCCATCAGCGCATCATGCACCATTTAGCGCCCGATGTTTTCCGCACGATTTAGCGCTTTCTCTTCGCAGACCGGTGCAAGTTCCTGTACAATTCTCAAGCCTCTTAGAGCAGCTATACCGGCGTAGTTCCTATCTCGCGATGAGCTCAGACGAATCGTCATCTTCGGGGACACTCTCGAAGAAAGTGCAGAAGAAAAGTCACGACAAGGGCAAGAAGAAGGACAAGTCTCAACAACCCTCTGTCGTCGTAACACCTCACGGAAAGAACGAAGGCACAGACACGGACTGGGCATACAAACCACCGAAGGGTGCTGTCTTGGCCTCATACGCCGGAGATGCCGGAGAGTTCGACTGGGACGCGCTCAAGAACAACGAGGATGTCGAGCTGTGGATAGTCCGGGTTCCTGATGGGGTGCGTACCAGAAAGGCTCTCTTAGTGGCGGGCTGAATGTATTCGCTCTCTCAGGTCAAAGCGAAACATCTTCAGGGATTGAAACTGGATACGCCGTCGTCGTCGAAGACGGCACGGATAGGGTCGCTTTCCCGGAAGCACGCTGCATACGACGTATGGTCATTAGGCGAGGATAGTAACGACCTAGTAGGTGCAGAGGAATCGAAAAACTTCTCTTGCATCCTGCCACGCAAGAAGAAGGGCGGCAAGCTCTATACAGGTGCGCTGCTTGTAGATTGGCAGGGTCTTGACCCTAACCCGAGATGTGATCTACTAGCCCCGGAAATTACAACTCGTCATATCGTTCTTTCCGCTCGTCCTGACACCCCGAGCTCCGCAAAACCGACCACAGAAGACGATGACATGTCTTGGTCTACACTACAAAACCCTCCTCGGCCGGCGTACCCCAAAGAGCTGCTAAAGCATCGCTTTATGCCGTATGGGTCTCTAGCGCCGCCAAAGGATGCTGTGGAAGCAATGGATGTGGACGAGCAACAAGAGGCGGCTGTACCCGCCACTCATGAAATCGCAAGTCCTTCGAAGAAACATAAAAGACGGAAGGAGGATGATGGTAGCCCGAAGAAGCCGAAAAAATCCAAGATTGCAGACAAATAGTGCGCTCATCTGTGCTCGGTGCTGTCGCTATTTGCTCGTGTTTCTCGCATTATCTTGACACAATGTTAATGCGAATGTCCGATTACAAAAACAGTACGAAGGTCCGGTGCTACAAGCCACGTACACATGCCTGGATTGTGCAGCCGAGATCAAAGTAAGCCTAATGGTCCTGTCTCGGAAGCTACAACTCATGTCCATTTTTGCAGGTAGTCCTTGTACACATCGTCCGAATCAATGCAAAGTCTATAACACGTCAGAAGTGTGAAAGTGGCGTGGGACTGGCCTAATGTATTATTATCAGCATCCTGAGCTGCCGATGGAGAAGTGTACGCACTCTTGTTCACAAGCCACACGCAGAAGCGTCCACTTGCGTGGCTGTGGCATCAACGCGGCCAAGGAAGGCAGCCTGATTGTTCGTCAGCGCGTTCATCGCCCCCTCAGCAATGTTGAACCCGCTGCCCGCATGATCGATAGCGAGGACGTTGATGCTCGTTCCATTGAAGGTGAGCTCCCAGCACGAGCCACACTGCGGAGAGTTGAACCCAGCGACAGCGGCCGCGCCCCCGATGTTCTTGGTAGGGAGCGAGCCGAAGGTCGTAAAGCCCTTCGTGATCAGCCCATTCGGCCCATCAGAGCACGCAACCTCGTCAAGCGAGGTGGAGGGATCGTCGTAGACCGTGTCAAATGACACCGTGTCAGCGAGGATGGGCGCTGCGAGTGCGGCGAGGACGGCGAGGACGGCGGCAGACAGCTGCATTGTGACCTTGAAGCTTTGTCGAATGAAGGTGAACTGGCAACTTGGGTGCGGTTGAGCCTGGGACTGCTAGTTGCGACTTTCGTTCCTCTTATACTGCATTTTGGTCTTCTGAGAATGATGTGGTGCCCTGCGATCCGACCTCCGACCGTCCGCTTTGCATACCGAGCTTGTGACTCGACGTTCTCACCGGGTTGGCAGACCGTGTTGCCCCACCGAACCATGAGGTCTGTTTTTCCGAATGAGTTGAGCTTCATGAACTGCATCACTCATAGCAATGCACATTTGACTGCTGTCGTGATGAACGAAATGGCAATGATAGCCTCGGGGTGAGATCGGGTCGAGCCTTGCACCTCGGAGGGCTGCAGTATTACGCACAATGGTCGTAATCTATTCGACATGCATCTGGATTGCTGCCATAGACAGAGAGTAGCGCACAACCTCCTTGGCTTGGTGCTGCAGCGGCAGAAAACAGAAAAGCGGCATCACGGCCTACCAACAGGAAGTTGATGCAAGAATCGTGGACGGGGCGGCACATGACAGCACCCATGTTGAATAGAACGCGCGGGAAGAGCGAGGATATAGACTATTTCACTGACTTCCTCGAGTGTGACCATACGCGAAGAGCCACAAGAACAAAAGCGTCATGGTGTGCCCTACGAGCCCGTTCGCAAACAGGCGATACCTGCCCGCTGGTTGGTTAATACCGGCATACCCACGGAGATAAAGGAACTATAACGATGGAGCGGTGTGGATGCGGATTAGTATTGAAAAGCTTCCTCTAGGTATTTTGCCACTTCTATAGCCAATGCCAAGGATGTCCACTTCGATCTAGTGCTGGAAATAAGAATGCGCGATTGACCAAATCCGGGTAATTCGGAGCTTGGTTATGGGGGAATGCGGATAGTGATGTTTTCCACCACGTATTCTGAGTCTGCGTAACCCAACACCTGAGGGATGTATCCACTGTGTGATAGACGTGAATCAGTCACTGGTCGGATAGTGGGGAGTGGTAGCGACGCTGTATACCTTTTCAAACCCTTGATACGAGCGATCTGCGCGGAATTGTAGTTTGCAAGTCCACGGCCGACCTCTTCCAGTTCCCACGTATCACTTTCATGATGTTCCGCCTCGGAGAAGAGAAGTACGTGATCCTCTTCAGGCAGTGTCTTGAGCGATGTAGACGGTGTCGTGTCGTCGTCACGGAGTGATGCCGAACCCATCATCCCATCTATTGCGGAGACAGGAGAAGGCGCAGAGCTAGTCGTAGCACCTAGTGTGGGGGTACTAGGCTCCGTGTCCATGGCTTTCAAGTAGGAGTCCCGTGCTCTAGCGGCTTCCGTCTCGTGTTCAGCGTGATCTGACGACGCTTGTTGGCTTCGTATACAAATTTTAACGGCCTGTCCTGACGCAAACGCCCCGCGCACTCCCAGCACACCGGCAGCAAGCAAGCGACCGCCTGATTCGCGTTTCGACAACACTTGATGGGCACCAGCGTCGATGATGATGGTTCCAGCAGGGAATAATGTGTGACTTGTCCATGATTTCAAGTCGCGGAGTGGAGTAGGAGACGGTTTGAACAGTGTATGTGGGGGACGTGTTGGGGGTATTGCAGGAATATTATCCTCTGCGGGACCGGTTGCAACGAGCAACGGGCTGGCCTGAGCGGATGAGGTTTGGAGCGGGGTCGAGGTACCAGATTTCAGCGCGTTGTTGTACTCGATGATTCTGAAGATATTCTTTGGATCTTTGCTGGAGGTGATGATCGTCGTGACACCGGCGGCGGTCGCAATCTCAGCTGCAATAAGCTTTGTCTCCATCCCTCCGGTACCCAGACTAGAACCCAGTGTCTTCGTGCTGACTTAGAAAAATTGTGGTTTGTCAGTATCAGAAAGTAACCGGCGTTGTCAGGGGCGTCACCTTGAGAGCGAATCGCGGTTATCGAGGACACGACATCAATCGGCTTTGCCGAGGGGTCTTTTCGTGGATTTGCGGTGTACAGACTATCCACATCTGTAAGCAGGAACAGGTAGTCGGCGTGTATCATCGACGAAGTGATAGCTGACAGCGTATCGTTGTCACCGAATTTGATTTCCTGAGTGGGGTTTAGAAAGCCGGGACATCAGAACGGTAGGGATGTAACTCACGCTAACGGATACCGTATCGTTCTCGTTCACGATGGGAACGACACCTAGGTGAATGAGTTCCTTGAAGGTGTTTACCGCGTTCAAGTACCGGGTGCGCTACCCCACGAACTCAACATTTTGAAGTCAAAGTCAACCCAAAAAAGTTGCGCACGTCAGATATATCACCACGTGTCAAGAGGACTTGTGCAATGGGCTGTCCAAATTGTCCAAAGAGGTTATCCCACAATGCAATCAGTCTGCCTTGACCGATAGCCGCCAATGCCTGCAGATCAGTATGAGTGCGAAAATATCAACAAGGGGGCAAGTACTGACCTGCTTACCAGACAGGCTTTTCGGCCTGGTAGCCATCTCCATGCGCTTTAGGCCTACACCGATAGCTCCGGAACTAACTAGAACTACTTTGTGTCCATGCTCACGTAGTTCTATTACAGTTTCGACTAGGCTGGAAAGTGTAGACAAAAGTGGCTGATGAGTCGACTCATGGACGATAGACGATGTTCCTTTGAAAAGTCAGATAATATTGACTAAAGTGCGAGGGATTTTGTACCTAGTTTGATTACAATGGTACTCGTTGGCCCATGGCGGGGGCGAACCATATCGTTCAGGCCGCGACGGTCGAGTGCGCCGTATTTCGAGTTGATGTAAAGCAGAGATTTGGACCTCAGAATTGGCGCCTCATGCGCCGATGCTCTTCTGATGGCAAAACGTGATGGCGGGATATACCGGAAATGGAAAATAGACGCTATCAGCCAGGCGCGCGACCCATTCCCTTGCTCTCTTCCCTGCGTATGGTTGCAGAAAACCTTCGGCGATGATATGTTAAGTCCATGGTATCCATGCTGACAATTACATACCTTTTCTTCCAATATCTTGCCAGAAAACGCGCTTTTTCTTTCTGATTATAGCTCTCGTCACGCGTTCTAGCGATTATTGCACCCATCTCTTGCAAGCGGGCGGAGTAATTTTGGGGTCTAGAATGGATGCGAAAGCCCTTCGAGCGGGCCCCAGGGGCTGAGAGGGTACAACTAAGCGTATGGTAAGCACACCCTCATATGGTACTGAGTTCACAAATGTCCAGCTCGGCCGGGCGCACAGCTGCATGAGCTCCCGACAACGAGCGAACATTTTTACCCTCTTTCTAGACTTACTCGGAGATTTCGTCAGAGCTTGCGACCGATACGCACTCCTCCGACTTGCTCTCTGTTCCGCCGATGTCTATGTTGCTTTGGTGAGCACGACTCGTTCCGTCCTCATATCACGAGGAATAAATAGCTGACGAGTCCGGTTAGTACTGAAGTGACCGTTGCACGTTGAGACATTGCAGAAGTCATGTTCTCGGGATCAGTTGCCTCTCGCGAAACGCATACGAGGCTTCCTGCACAGTCGCTGAGATGAAATATCGTGATGATACAATCGTAATCTCGATCACTATTATGAATGGTGTTCATCTGGAGAGATGTAGCCGACGCGATTGCCGGCAACTTTTGGCCTCATGAGTCGAGGCGAATGGTATTCCTGCCGTGCACCTGTACGTCGAAGACTCATTCGTGCTGATTTTCTGGTAACACTTCCTATTTGTAGGGAACGATTTCGTGACTGTGTCGCCAGCTGTATCGCCGCCAGTCCGGAACTATGTCAAGCGAGGGGTCTGATATCGAGTCAAGAGCGCCTCAAGAGAACATATGTAGCTCGAAGTCTGTTTTCCTCTGTGTCTCGTCGTTGACATGACAGCAACATCAGGTTACAGTAAACTCCATAGGTCCCCTGCTTCTCAATACTGGGGGTTCCTCGCTGGCGAATGGCCGGTTTTCGGCAGATCTGGCTCGGACCGGTTGGTCTTTTCTAGAAATTCCGTACCCGTGTGCTTGGACTTGCTAGCCGCCAGGCGGCGACTTGACCTCAAGAGTCGCGTCGCGTATCCGCCGGTACGTCCGCTGGAAGCCGTGATTCCATTTCTTGCTCATGCACTTGAACAACTCCTATTACCATGACTTTTGGACTTCAACGAGATTATCGCAGTCTAGTGAAACAGTAAACCCATGCACTGAGACTGTGTCCGGCAACCTTCTACATAAGTGAGGACGTGTCGATCATGCTTCGATGTGACCAATTTCTAACAATACGACAACAGAAACTTAACTGACTCTACGGCCTGTTTATCGTCCAAAAGTGTCTTAATGAACTCAACGCCTCGCTTGAGAAGACCGATAACTACCCGTGACGTAGAGCACGGCTCCGCTTTGCTGGGCATTCCACACTTCCCAATCTAATATTTTCTAGTCGCTATGTTTCGCGCACGTAGAATTTGAGTGCGCCTTCGGCTCAAGGCTCGGGCAGCGACGATTGGCGGCTTCAAGGGATCGACGCCGAGCTCAGTTTTTTCCACGATGCGGTACGGAATGAAAACGGACTGGGCCAATCTCCAGTGTCTTGCTATCACTACGGCCTGTCTCTGCATGAAGAATCGATACAGTCTGACGTGGAAAACGACTAGTTGAACAGGTGCGGAACGATGCGCCTGATTTTACCGAGGACGGCGCATCGAATAAGATACACCGTGAGTAGTGCTTGGTCTGTAACTCGTGATCTGGCCGCTGCTGACGAGATACCGTATTTGCTTTCTGTTGCTCTTGCAAAGCTTTCCACAGAATAGTGGAACAAAAGACGCGCTGGCACGATGGTTACTGGCAGCCAGGTGTACGGGTCAATGCGCTGACAACTCTATCGCGGAGTCCACGGGCTATGATGTCTTTCTCTACATCTGCGATCATGTTCATTCAGCTGATATGATTGAACATCCGGTTTGATTTGGTGCTCGTGAAGTCTAGACGTTCCCTGATATACCCAGAATCTACCGGCCCAAACGAATCGAGGCTCGGCGCTTGTCGCCCATGTTGTGCTGCCGCAGCGAGCCTCGTGCTAGCGGGGGCCCGAACCGTTTCCTGAAAAGGCCAAAACGGATATATAGAGTAAGGCGGTCATACAGGCACGCGATCAGTGGAGTTCGGGCTCAGGCAAAGTCGACCGCGCCGCGGAAAGCACCGTGACAGTCAGGTCACTTGGGTTCAACCTCCTGAGACGGATCCTATTTTCAAACCACGAGTCCGACTCCGGGCGGCGTCGCACCGCTCAGCCGCAAAGGCATCCTGGCGCATCAAAGTAGCGAGCACGATGTCGGGGTTTTCAACGCGGCCTAGTCCGAGGAGTAGGTCCCGCAAAACCTTGTACGGCTTTGCATCCATATGCCGCCGCACTCGCTTGCACCTGACCGACCTTGGTATAGCCCCTGTTCCCAGCCGGCGAGCACTACCTTCGCTGCCGCGGATCCTTGCTAATCTGCCCGCCAGTCTGCCGGAACTCCTCGGTCCAGGGCGAGCTGTTGACGACGTTCAGAGCGCATAATTTCAAAGAAAAGGCCGGTTGTGCTTCATATGTCCCTGTGAAATTGCGGTGCCCATATGTCGCCGTGAGGTGGTTCGGCAATGCACAATGTCGCCGAATCCCTCATAGATTCTCGATCATGGACCATGGATTTCATTGGCTACCAGCCCCGCCCCGGCTCGCAAGTCATTGCATATCGCCGCGGCGATGCGCTCGACATTGTACAAGTGTTTCCTGCATTGCGCCGCGCCTCTGTCTGCACGCCGTGCCGAACACTGGATTGCTCTTCCTCGATGAACTGTTTTCGTAGGTCCGCCACGGCCTGATTGTTAATCCTGGGCGGAAGCGTTCGAGGCAAAACACGTCGAGCAGAGCACGAACAAAGAGCCAGAGATGCCCCGCCTGTTAATTAGGGCTCTGGCATGTGCATTGCATCCGTTTCTGCTGACCGGGAAATTCGGAATATGTGCTCGGCTGTCGGCACGTATCAGAAACGTCGGAGGGATAAGCTGAGTCTCGATGCTTATTTTGTGTTCTGCGTAGTTTGCCGAGGTGTGACTCCGGAGGTGGTAGTACGCGAGTTATTGCTGCCAATATGATGCCTCATATACCGCCCCTTGTATCTATTTTGTCAACTGGGCGGGGACGAAATGTAGTATTGGGACGCCTGCTGTGGCTGGAGTTGAAGGGGCGGAGTTGTTGATAATTAAATATGGCGCCCTTGTCACACTTCGGCGTGATTTCTGAAGCCGCTCGGTGCTTTTCTGGAAGTGGCGTCCAGTAGCCTCATGGCCTACGGCCGGTCTTATTGGTTACAGGTTGGAAAATTCAATTATTGTACTCCGAAAGCTTCGAAAAGAATAACCTCATGATAGGCGTTGGTTCCAGACAGTCTACCGTAGATGGTATAACCTGTGCACGATTTTTCGATTTCACGATGACGATCGGGGGTCCCGTTCGCCACCCATACGGAGCCGTCAGATCACGAAATCCTAGCTACGCTGGGAAGACAATGCTCGGGGGGCGTGTGTCGTCCGGGGGCGCAACAGGAGCCTACAGTACCTTCCATTTAAAAGGCAAGTCCTCACGTTCGGTGAATTTCCCTTTGCCTGGATTTACGCCGTTCACGACTTCCCTAACGACCAGCTGCTCTTCATGGAGTCTACACCGTTGACTAACCCTGGTGCTTGTGACTGGAGCGCACACAGCCTGAAGATGGAGGCTGCATCCTCGGAACAATGCCTTTCTGTCGACACTCACATCATACCTACCCACTCGTCCGGCACTCCCTCACCCAGCTCAAGCTCTCGTAGGTCTTCAGTCAGCGTCGACGCTGCGGATAACACCTCACCATACTACCGGGTCCCACGTGGAAGCTCTTCCAGTCGCAGCTCCCGGCGGGATCCAAATAAGATTCCTCGACCGCGCAATGCCTTCATCATCTTCCGCTGCGACTATTGCCAGAACCATGCACTGGAGTCGAAGGGCTCTGATAGATCGCCCACACCCGAGAAGACGTTGTCGAAGAGGGCGGGCGCGCTCTGGCGGACGATGAGCGAGGAGGCAAGGCGGCCGTACCAGGAGATGGCGGAGCAGGAACGCATCGCCCACGCGCTCACATACCCGAATTACAAGTACAGGCCCAACCGCAGAGGCTTGCCCCGCCGTCGTACCTCAGGATCCGTAAGCCGCCGGGAGCAGGTGGAGATGTTGATGCGGGCCAGTGCGGAACGAAGCCTGCATGACTCTGGGTCCGAGTGCGATAGTCCTGTCAGCCTCAACTCTTCTTCGCCGGAGCCTAGTGGCCACGCGATCGTTGGCGATCCCCATGCGTTGGCGCATCGTCGCTCGATGTCCCTCCCTCACATCCACGAACCCTATCAGTTCTCGCATACGTACTTCCTCCAGCCTACGTCGTGTGTGTCAAGCCCCGGCACGGGCGCACGGCGGCCTGCACGACGCGCCGTGTCTGCGAACGAGCGACCCTTCTCCCCTGGCATACCCCCGCCCGACTGCGCCTTCGAGCTCGACTATGGCCCAGGTACGGCATCGTACGTCTACAACCCAGGGCAGCCGTCGTCGTCTACGATGTCGCTTCCTGAAATCCTGGCCCTGCCGGAGTGCATGTCGCTTCAAGGACACCCCCCAAGTGTGAGTTGCCATACATCGTGTGACTAGCCTAATAGATGACTAACCTGGTAGCGCTTCCCTCTTCTACAGGACATGTCTTCTCCCCATGACTCTCCCGCAGCGTCGGCGCACGAGATGAGCATGCCGGAGTACTTCCCTCCGCAGTCCACAGCCGCCCCTCTGTTCCACCGCCGTCAGCGATCAAACACAGCGCCGAGCACGTTGTCGCCACTCACTGTCGTCAGCTCCTCGCTGCAGAACTGGAACGGGGATGCCCCAGCCGCGGCGTCATCGAGTGGCGGAGCGCCGCTACCTACCTTCACCTTCACACCGGACACATCTTCCGTCTTGACGCCAACCAACACCAGCATGAACGCGCCGATGCAGCCGCCGAGTCTTCCATTCGCGTGTCCCGACCCCGACCCCTTCGCATCCAACGGCGCCCGCGCGGCCCTTATGTCGACGATGGAGATAGACCTCGAGAGAACCCCACGCCGCGCCGACTTCCCGCTGGGAATCCAAGAGCAGTTCGCACACTATGAGAGTGTCCCGATGGTGCCCATGACGGGGACTTATTCATCGACTGGGCAAGAGGAGGCCACTTCGAATATGTCGATGGATTCGTACGACTTGGAGGCCTACATGGCGGGGCTCAACGCCCTCAGTATTGCGCCCGCGCCGTACGACATGTCGCCCTTCCAGAATGTCGACTTTGAGGACTTCATATACATGGGTCAAGATTAGCTGTGTTCCGGGCACGGTGTAGATGCGAAACCCCTTACTCTACGATACCCTCAGGTGAAAAATTGGAGGACTTGTTTCTGGCAGTCGGTTCCCTGTTCCATCCTTGTATTTATGCCTACGATATTCGATGATACGCTGATCAGTTATCGATCTTTTTGCCTTTTAAAATAACACGCACCTATGCCTATTTTCTACCTCCATGCCTGCCCAAGTTACGAACCGCCCATGTTCTTACGACCCAGTATGCTTAATCTTATGCCATGAAAACTGAGAGTTTGTTGTATTAGCGGGATCGTTGTAGGAGTAGAAGGGCGAGTAGAACCTTTGGGGTTCGCCCAATCGGTAGGTATGACAACTGCAAGTCGTGGTCTTCTACTTTAAAAGCCAATCTAGCCGCTAATTTAGCCTTGACTAGTGCGGATAATTTATTCTTTAGCTGAAATAGTACGAATCGTGGCTTGGCTGCCGCGTTTTTCCACATTTTACCGGTCAATGTCGTGGTCTTTACTTTGTTTTACCCTGCGCTACAGCGAATAGCGGGACCGCCACATCGTTTGAGCGCCAGGCACAAGTTTGCGATGACGAATTCGGGGCCACAATCCGAATATTCCTGCGTCATTGGCAAATATTTCGTCGAAAACACAAGTTTTTTGTGAAATAGATACGAATTTCAGCCCAAGAAAGGCCGTGGTGTGTGCGATATTTTGTTGAAAACCTACAGTTCGGCGATGCTCGGGCATTCGGCGCATATAGTGCAAAAGGAATTGTGTGATCATAGTCAGAAATAAGACCCGTATAGTATTCGAGTTGGAAGAGGGGTCGAGGTTAACTGCAAGGTGGTTGAAGAGCGCCGGGTGCAATCCCTCAAAGCGCCAAAGCGCGTTCCGGCGCCAACGCATTGTTCGGTGGTAACAGTTGGTGACCACAAGAATCAAACAGCGACCATAACAGGGCGGTGTCACTCGTACAGATGTCTTCAAGTAGATGAGAAGTATAGCATGTAGAACTACACATTCTATCCGGTTCGGGGGAAAATGTGTTCTCGACGAAATCGCAGCAGACGCATATTCCCACGCATCCTGATCCGCCCTGCGCTGATCTTCATCTCGGGACGCCAATTAGACGCTCACTACCCCGCTCTCGTCATTCCACCATCTTCTCTCTGTAAGAAATTTTGCTCCCACACCCTCGCTCGACGCTCTCAACAGCGTCCTCGACTGCATATCCATCTCAAACATGATACTCCTATACCCAGAAGCACGTACATTGTCTTCACGGCAGAACACTACGTCTCCACCTCCTGTGAGTCCTGCCACTGAACCCAAGTCCACTCAACACTGATGAGCAAATCCTAGGCAGCTCCGCCACCTTCGAATACCCCAGAAATAGACGGCTCTTCTGGAGGTTACATTGCGCTTGTGGTCGTTCTCGCCGCCATCGTGATTATCTGCTGCATCGGCGTCTTCTTCCTACTTCGCTCACACAAAAACGACCCATACGAACGCAATGCTCGGCGAATCTTGTCAGGTAAACGCGAGGACTCGCTTTACCAAATGCCCCTAGGCCCTCCAGGTATCCGCCAGAAGTTCAAGAACCTTTTCAAGTTTGGTCGGAAACGGGACGGCTGGGTACGGGCTTCGTCAGGCGACGACACCTGGGATGCGTCCGACCGACTCGTGTACGACCCGCCAGAAGAGCACAACGTGGGCGGCTCGCACTGGGTATCTGGCACGACCCTCTATGACGCACCCTCACGCGAGCGAGAACACGAGGCGCATCGTGTGCAGCGCAGCGAGACGTCGGACTCGATCGAGCTTAGTGTCCCGTCGGTCGCCCAAGTGTCTTTCAACCCCGATGTCTCGTATGCTCCATCGATATCTCGAGAGGCGTCGCACGCAGAGGTGTACACAGACCCGTTTTCTACATCGCCGACGAGCGTTCATTCGTCCGAAGCGCAGCGTTCAGTGGATGTCTCTCGTGCATCCGAGGACGAAGAAGATAGGAGGTTCTCAGTACGATCAGGGGAGTCTGCAGCCCATGAACCCAGTATACGATCGATGAGGAAGTTCGAGAGCGGTACCAAGTTCAAGGAAGGTTTGGAATTTTAGCCCGTGTTACGACTAGTGACGACTTTATTTGATTTCGTTCCTATCTCTGTTACACTGCTGTAGCACTATTGACTTCTATGGACCATGTAGCATTACTGTACTCTCTGCTCATGTCTGTCACCCATAATTTACACATAGTCTGTAATAAACTGTATCTGATAGAAGATGCTTTGACCCGATGTCCCTCGCATCGCCAACGTTTGTCTGCCACTCAGATAGGCTGATAATCGCAATCTCCTATCCATCGTATCCCTCAGCTGCAACCTGCGGGTGGCATGACCTGGCTCATTTGATCCTAAGGTCAGTCCAAGTGGCGTTGTCGTCCTTCTCGTCTCCCGGGCGCGCTCGCGCTTATCTAATCACTGCTTCTTTATCCGGAAGGGCGCGCGTGCCGGGGAACGCCGTGGCGGGAACGCGCTGAAGCGTCGGCTCAACCTCTTGCATCTGTTTACTCACGTATGATTCCGCACAGTTCATCATAGCCTTGCAATTGCTACAAAGCTGACCCTTTGACTGTAGGACAGAAACTCTGCCCCTATATTTCTCCGTGCACTGCTTAAATGCATTGGTGGACCCGAGATGGACGCGCTTACCGGAGAGTTGTATCAACCTGGCTGGCTACGAGACCCTTATGCCTCTTTTCATTTCTGCGAGAGACTCAGGAAGCCCAAGCAATCATCAGAGACTGCTCTGGCCAGTGACATTTTTGATGGCACCAACTTTAAGTAAACGGCGATGAACACCTCCGCGCTGTGAGCAGCACGTCCAATTCAAAGCTGGACTGACTGTATTGGACTTAGGGCCGCGCCTCCTGGGGTCGTGTCCCGGCAGCGTCTCTGTCGGACGTCCATAGGGAAACCCAGAAGCCAGCCTCAAAAGCGGAGATTGTTGATATCCGCAATCGTTGCGCGAACGTATTCATCGCGACGAGTGCGCGCCTTCGCTGTCAGCTGAAGGTGATATCCGCTGTTGCAGCTTCAAGGCATCGTATACCGGCGTACCGTTCTCCTGGCGGTCAGAAGTTAAGCCCAAATTCGAACGCTGATCTATATCAGGCCTCTTCACACTCGAAAATGCACGCGAGCCACGTGACCGTCCTTTCTGGTAGTGAGGACGGTATGAGGGCTTTTAGCTGTTCGCTGGCACATATTCGTGAGCGGTCTCTAGCGTTATCCATGATCCAATCCAGCCTCGCATGTGGATGGCTGCAATTCTGATAAGCCCGTTTGTTGTTCCTTGCTTGCATTTTTCCCGCTAGGTCCTGTTCCCAAGGTCGTTGACCCTGATCAGTGACCAGAAGCGGAGCCTGGAGGAAAATGGGTGAGATGCATTTATATGCTCACATGCTAGTTGTTCCCCCAGCTGGCAGCACGCTCCCCTGCTCCCTTCCTATATTCCAACAATGGACGCAGACGCCGTCAGCGTAGAGAAACTCTCTGCGACCGAGAGCCCCGTCATTCATGGCGAGGAACTGCTCGCGAACGGCCGTACGGTCGCGTTCCCCCACGAGCAGGACGACGTCTACGAAGAGAAGATTCACCATGGGCACCTACGCCCCAAGGGGGTAGAGATGAAACGTGAGATGACCAAGGAGGACAAAGAGCTTGCCGCGGCCGGATACGAACACCTACAAGAGCTTAAGGGCAAGAAGGACGAACTCGACGATGTCGACATCACTGAACACCGTCTGGCGTTTCAGGAGCTCGGCAAGGTCCTCGAGACTAGTATCGACACCAAAGACCCCGGTGCCTCACACGGACTCACTTCGGAGGAGGCGAAGCAAAGACTTGAACGCAACGGTCCCAACGTCCTCACCCCTCCGAAGAAGAAATCTGCTCTGCGCAAGGTCCGCATTTCCCGAGTATACGACAACGCGTTATTGACATGTATGTAGTACTTCGACTGTCTCATGACCATGTTCAACATCCTTCTCATCATCGCCGGTATTCTTGAGTATATCCTTCTCGGCATTGACTTCAAGGTCTGTACACGCCCCTCACTGTGTCACTTCAGTATGCTGACAACGTTCTACAGGACAGCTTCCAGAACACGTATCTCGGCGGCATCCTCATTGCCGTCGCCTTCCTCAACGCTTTCATCGAGTTCTATCAGCTCCAAAAGTCCGAAGCCATTCTCGCGTCGTTTTTGGCTATGATACCACCATCGTGCCGGGTTGTCCGGGACGCGACACTCACCTCTATCCCCGCGGCCGACCTCGTGAAAGGCGACGTTGTTCTCGTGGTGAGTGTTTGTAACGAAGTCTGCGGCATATTGCGTTAAGCTCAACGGATGTTGCAAATAGCGTGTGGGCGATAAGACTCCTGCGGATTTGATCATCTTCTCCTCGACGGATTTGAAGGTCGATAACAGTAGCCTTACCGGAGAATCAGAGCCTCAGGAACGTCAGGCAAAGCCGGATGGGGCGGATGTACGTCTTGTGGAGGCGGAGAATCTCGTAAGTCATAACGCTCCGGGCCGACGACGTTTTGTAACATAGTTATTCTGCACGTTTAGCTGTTCAACTCTACGCTTGTTGTCAACGGAGAGGGATGGGGTGGTAAGTGTCATCATGTTGCTGTGCAAAGTTTTTCTGATCCATTCACAGTTGTCGTTCGCACCGGTGACCATACTATGATCGGTGCGCTTGAATTTCTACAACATCCTATCATATTCTCAATATTGCACAGGTCAAATTGCCAAACTCACCGGTGGGGAGTCCGGCAACGAGAGCCCTCTCTCAATCGAAATGTAAGCTTCGATACCCAATTGTGCCGCTACTGAGTTTAACAGTCTCCATTCTGTAGCGGTCGTTTCGTCATGATGGTATCTGCTATAGCCATAGTGTTTGCTATCGTCTTCTTTGTTGTTGGTATCACCACCGCTTACAAAGGAAAGGGTGCTCAAACTGTCACTTTTGCCGTCTCGTACGCTTCCTCATTCACGCCTTCCATCTGAACGCACGCTTACAACCAACTTAGAATTTTGGTCGCATTCGTCCCGGAGGGTCTTCCGTCTGTCGTAACTTTACTGTAGGTACTGCAAACCGACCAAACACACATAGCACTGATCTGCGAACTGTCCAGTTTGTCTATTGCCGCCAAGCGCATGGCCTCCCAAAATGTGCTGGTGAAAGATCTGCAGGGTGTGGAAACTCTTGGTGAGTAACTGTCTGAATCGTACGGCCGAAAATACTAATCACTTCGATTAGGCTCGGTTCGTCCAGTAACCCCATTCGAAACATGGTTCCTCATTGACTGACATTGTATCTAGCTTACACTGCTCGCTACTGATAAGACAGGTACTTTGACACGCAATCAAATGACCGTGCGTAAACGCGTTTTAGCTGCGTCCGGCGTTCTGCGCGTTCTAACATCGGAGGATAGGTCACCAACATCTGGAGCGGAGAGAAGATGTACTCTGCCTTCCAGGTAAGCTTCATCTGACTCAGGACGCTCTAAGGCCTCTCACGCACCACATTCCAGTCGAATAATGACACCGAGGAGACTTCCTCTTTCTCCATTGATGCCCCAGGCATGCGCGAGACCGTGGACATCGCAGCGCTCAACTCACGGGTGAAGTTCGATAGGACGGACGTACCGTTCGATAAACGTGCCATCCTCGGTGACGCCACGGAGACGGGCTTGATTCGCTTCGCTGGCCGCTATCTCCCGGACTTCGACGAACATCAGAAGAAACACCCTAAGGTATTCGAGATTCCATTCAATTCCACCAACAAGTGGGCGCTCGTTATCGTGAGTAAAATTGTCTTATTGGTGTGTAGCAGGAGTCTCATCCGATGTGATATCGGCCTTCTCGTAGCTCAACAAACCGCATGCTGCTGGTACACTCACGTCGTACATCAAGGGAGCCCCCGAACGTGTGTTGGCGAAATGTTCAACGTATCTGAAGGACGGTCAGATCGTCCCGATAACCGATGACTTCAGGAAGGAATACGATGACGCTTACAATGTGAGCTGTTCTGTCCACTTTCATACCAATGCTTCAGCACACGAGGCTGATGTTTTCCCGTAGTACATGGCTTCTCGCGGTCACCGAGTTATTGCCTGTGCACAACATCTTCTTCCGACACCCGACTACGATCTCAGCACTGAATTCAACAAGAATGACGGCGGATATCCGGCAACAGATTATTGCTTCGTGTGCTTGACGTCCCTCGAGGACCCGCCCAAACACGGCGTGCGTGAAGCGATTGGTACTCTGCGTCTGGCGGGTATCAAAGTCATGATGGTTACAGGTAAATCTTGTCCCGGCGTCTTGATCATGCCTTTACTCAATCGCTATCATAGGTGACCATCCTAAGACTGCGGAGGCTATCGCCCGCAAGATAAATCTTATCTTGGGAGACACCAAGGAGTCGCTGAGCAGGAAAACCGGCCGCCCAGTTGAAGAAATATACGAGGATGAGGTGGACGCGGTGGTTGTACATGGTGACGACATCGATAGTCTGCAAGGTTGGCAGTGGGATCAAAGTAAGCATTCATTCCTATATCTTAGACACTTGCTAATTTCTACTCAGTCTTCTCAAAGGACGAGATTGTATTTGCCCGCACATCCCCTCAACACAAGCTTGAGATTGGTAAGTGAACCAGCGAGCATTTGGCGACATGTGTTGACAGTGCTTCTAGTCAAACGCGCGCAAGCACTAGGCCATATTGTCGGAGTGTAGGTGGCATAACTTAGCGCACTGTTGCACACCTCTGAGCATATTGTCATCAGAACGGGCGATGGCGTGAACGACTCGCCTGCTCTCAAGAAGGCCGACCTTGGTATCGCCATGAACATTTCCGGATCTGACGTATCTAAAGAAGCCGCGAACATGATTCTGCTTGGTACGTTCCCTTCCTGATGACCTAGCCTGCGGGATCAAATTAAGACACCATCTCACGGGACCCTATCCGCGTTTCCAGATGACAACTTCGCCTCCACCGTCAAGGGCGTTGCTGAAGGCCGTCAAATCTTCGCAAACCTGAAACGTTCAATCCAGTACACCATCTCTCACAGTACGCCCGAGGTTATTCCACAATTGCTCTGTTAGTGTTTTCCTTCCGTCCAACATGCACGTTCTCTGAAACGCCATATGGCTGCGGCTGAATAGATGTCGTTGTTCCCATCCCGCTTCCGTTGTCTGCTATTCTGATTCTCGTCATCGGTATGCTGCATCACCTTCTAATCGTGTGTAGCTCTAGTTGACACTATTTTAAGATCTTGGTTTCGAACTTTTCGTTGCTGTAAGCATGACTTCTCGTGTAACAAACGAAAAGCTAATATTACAACGCGATAGCTCTCATTCGCATGGGACAAGCCGGAAACGAAGGATGGCCTCATGCGTATGAAGCCGCGTAAGCCTGGTAAGTTCCAAGGCTCTAGTACTACTTCACATGTGCTTATTATATATTTAGTGAATGAGCATTCTATCATGTCTTTAAAGAAAAGGGCCCTTCGGAGGACGAAAACAATCCGTCGTGATCCAGAGACGCAGGAAGTCGTTCCGCCATCCCGTTGGTCTGTCTGGATGAGCCAAGTGAAGGCACCATTCACGCGTACATGGTGGGAAGACCGTTTCGAGCGTACGGAGGACGAGACGCTTGTCGACGGAAAGCTTCTGAGTTATGCATACCTTGAGGCCGGAATTATTGAGATGGCTGGCGCGTAAGTATTGTGTTTTATATGACCCGTGTTCGGGCCGATGTGTCTAAGGCTGATCGTGACGTATGTGCAGACTTGTCGCATATTTTGTCGTCTTCTGGAAGAGTGGCTTCTCGCCCGCTGACTTACGGAAGGCACAACAAGCAGGAGGTGCGTGTTTACGACTTCCAGCCCTTAATGATCGGCGTATACCTGACTGAGTGAGCTGACGTCGTCCATCTTACCTTCCGCCTATCTCTACAGTGTACTTCGCGAATCACAGTCCCAATTTCATCAATGGAAGGGGGCAAACTGTCGTTGCGAGCCAGCAGGTGGATGCCCTCGCTAAAGCGCAGTCGATCGGTACGTGGCACATTATTCAGTATCATCGTGCACAGCTGAATAATGGGTATATTCCAGTATATCTTTCGGTGTTCATCATCCAGTGTTTTAACGTTTTCGCCGTTAAAGCGAAGTTCTCCTTCCCCTTCGGGCGGAACATTGTTGGTAACTATTATAACTTCGCGGGTATCTTTGCTGGTGCTTGTCTTGGTATGTTCATCGTATACACGCCGCCACTTCACGTCGTATTCGGTGGTACGGACAAGCTCTCGCCTTTATACTGGCTTATCCCAGTCGCGTTCGGCGTATTGCTGCTTGTGTGGGCTAGTATACGTGTTCTGCTTTTACGGAAGAGCGTTGAGAACGCTAGGGTTAAAGATATAAAGGGCTTAATGATGTGTGCGTGCTATCATTTTCTTACATTGAGATCGCTTCGCTAACTCGGCCATACTCAGTCCCAACGATGCGGACCATGAGTATGCGCTCAAAACACTGATATCGCTTTATTCGTGTCACACGCATTCAAGACACGGACATTCAACCAGCTAAAGCCCGACGGCCAGCAGACCAGACGAGCATATCCGTAATATGCTTCCAATTAACTACCCTCGCGTACGGACGACTGCATGAACATCATGACTTCGTATACCATTTTTTCTCCATGCCCGCTCTGTAACGCTCTGTCAGCATCATGTCGAACTCAAGTGTACTCTAGACCATGAATGTCACGCCGATTGAACGAGTCTGTTCTACTAAGGGCCGTTGTGTATTCCATTCTTTCCCAAGCCCGGGCCCTTTGGCAAAAGGCGCCTTTTATTCGGCTTCTGCCGGTCAAAGCCGAGCTGACGCCACACAACTGTCAGCACAAACGTTAACCATCAGCAAAATAATTCAGAGAGTGGCTCAGCTTACAAGAGCTTGGACTTACCATAATTAATGACACAATTTCTCCACTGTGCATGGTGAGTACCGAAGAATCTCGGCAGTATTCTATGTTGACCGACGCCGGCAAGCCAGAGCGTATTGCTGATACCGGCCCAGGGTCACCGGAACGCTGGTGCTTGCCAGCGCGTGTAGTCCCTTGTCAGCGCTGGTCAGCGCTGGCAAGCCTTGACCAACCCCAGCGTAGGGGTAACGGGTGTAAGTCAATCATCAATCGAGCCGTGACCCTCCGGCTAACCGTACCTACCACTACAGAACGGCTGGAGGCGAGGGCGACTGAAGTGTGCCATTTACATGCCTCCACCTGCCACCTGCCTCCAGCCGCGCCAGCCCGTCGTCTGCTGGCGCGGCGGGTCTGCAGGCCGGCTCTGAGCGGTTCATAGCGGATACTGGGTGTGACGCATGCTGAAGCGCTGACGCATGACGCGTTCGAGTGAGCCAGAGTCACAAGCCACTTGATCCCGTCGGAACGCAGTCTTTCTCCTTCACCCCGCGAAAGCTACCCTGTTGAGTTGTGAGCACTGTGGAGGTTATGCTGTACCCGCCGACGAGCATGCCGGACAGCACAGGTGCGCGCCATACACGTATTTTAGGTTCTGAGACCCGTATCTCGAGGAAAACGCCGAGATCAGCCTGTACTCTGCAACGTGCAGCGATCACAGTGGCTTCTCTCTCTTCAGTCAACGCCGAATAGTTTTTCCAATCGTGGGCCAGTTGCAGATATTGCCTCGCTGGTATGTCATATATATCAAGAAACCGAACCTTGTTGACGGGCTCGTAGCAGAGCATCAGGTGACGGTTTCGACGTTATCACTACGCTGCCCTGCTGCGCATGCCACTGTCTCGACAACTCCATTATCTTTCTACAACACTCATCGAGAATCTCAAAGCTTCCACGACGTCATCATTGGTGTAGATGAAGACTGCAGCTGACATCCCGGTCGAACTCTTTGACCTGCTGGTCAGTTTCTTCGCGCATGACCCTTACTGTGAGAACGAGGGGAATAAGGAACATTGGGCTCAGTACGACAGGCGTAACAACGTCTTTCTTCCAAAACGTGAACTTGGCGCGATCGCTCTCGTATGTCGTCGATGGGCTATGCTGGCTCAAAAGGTCTTGTTCAGAGAGATCAAGTTGAGAACACGATGTGATGTCCTCACCCTTCTAGTCATGATTTCCCGTCCAGGAAGCCATGTTGCAAAATCGATACAATACATTTCCGTGTCGCTTTCCTTAACGGCGGTACCGTTCCAACCATGGATTCATAAGGTCATCTTGACCCTTATACCCAAGCTTCCGCATTGTGATCAAAATTTATCTACGGTTGATATTAATGGACCACTCCCTCCCGGAAGGTTTATCAAGAGCCTTCATTCCGGACTACCCAGCTACATGCCCTCCTTTTCCTCCGGTATCAACATACTCACCATCAAGGAGGTGCATTTCAAAGCTTTCATCGATCTGATTCGCATTTTCAAGGAGATTCCTCTCATGGAGTACACCGAATGCGACCGGGTAACATGGGATCGCAAAGCAGACGAGGTTATCCCAGCGGCGGCATCCTATGTCTCAAAACGACCACATTTTGAGCCGGACATCATAGGACCAGACGACCTCCACGAACCGTACTACAGGATGACCAGATGCACGGATAACGGTGCAGCTGCATGGATCGCCCTGCTGCTGGCACCAAACTGGTCGGCACGCCTCGAGTATGGTGACCTCGTGCTGATGTGTCGGATGGCGTCCAGCATAGCTGAAGATGTCAGAGAAAGGTACGCCGATATTGTGGACTCGGATTGTTTTGTCGCGGGAGGCCGGGCACCAGACTTCCCAGATGAGTTATGTACGTGCCACTTGAATTGATCACAGTCAACGACTGGCTGACGCACGTTTGGCAGGGTTCGAAGTTAGGGCTAGAGAGCAACGATTTGAGCTCCATGCGTACGTTGAACCTCTAGTGGAGGGCGGTGCCATACGGGTTCGGGCCCTCGCGCTGTATTTCCCTGCAAAGACAATCGCGGGTTTGGCAGAATGGAAATGGGAAATACTCGAAGAACTGCTGAAACCATTCACAACCCTGCTGTCGATCTGCTTCATTTTCGACGCGCAGATTATTAGCGACGAGCTCATAGGCTTTCGCGATGAAACTATCGCACAAAAAATGCCAACGTTGATCCAGAATGCAGAATTGAAGTATGTATCTAGGCAAGAGCTTAGCTACGGTCAACTAGAGTTTCAAGAGATCCAATTCGCCGAGGAATCTATCCACAAATGTGGTATGTCAGGTTCAATCTTGTGGCAGTATTCCTGCACTGACAGTGTTGAAGGAAAACTACTTGGACGGACAAGAGAGATTTTTGCGAGTATTCTAAACTCCGGATAGCGCTACAGAGTGCAAGAGGTCAAAACGAAGCAGTCATCACACGATCTCAGTGCTGTGGTACAGTCTTGCCCCACTCCTTCGGCCACCACCACTCCCCCGGCCACTCGCTCTATCTCGTCCCTTCGTTATGTTTACACGTCCAGCTTTTACGATGCTCTGTGTATGGAACTCGACTACGTACCTGATTTGATTCGCGGTTTTCCTCATGTTAAGCAAAGTGTAGAAGATCTTTAGTGTCTGAAGCCCACAAAATCGTTAGGATACGCACTTGTAGCCGAATTTTGTAGGTCTCAGTACCGGTTGGCAACTCTCAAGAATATTGGGTCAATTGAAGGTGTGATCTGAGCAGGTTATGGACCGCTTTCGCTGTTGTAATATGTATATGTGGCGTCCGTGCTATAGTAGCTTGCGACAACAACTCGGTCACATGTCTCTGGATTTGAATAACTCCTGATATGTGGGGGTATGTACCGTTCATAGTACTACTCTTCTCTTCAAGATCACATATTTCATAGGCTTCTAAGACTCACATCGCCCCATTTATGCCTGCTATATCTGAACATCGCGCCTGCTCTTTCGCACAGAGCGATATTTTCGGTACGGCGAATTAAAGCGTAGCATATGGACGAAGAGACGATCCGCCTTTTTTGCACGAGTCATGCGACGAGTTTCGACTGGCAGATCAATTGGAACAGACACCAGTGCATAGCTTAGGCGCAGAATCGCGGAGAAGTGTAAGGTGCACTTGAGATGCACAGGTCTAAAGACGGCGAGCTGAGGGAGGGAGGGGGCGAACGCGCCCTCGTGTCTGCCACGTGGCTCGTTAATTGCGGCGCGACCGCTCGACGCGTCGACCCCTTTTTGTCTTCGACGGTCATTATGCCTGGGGGCTTTTCATTCTGAAGAGGAATCAGGACGTAATCGTTATATTCAGTACCTCAGACGGTGTGCTCGATGTATCATCCAGCTTGATCACTACTTATCGAGCTCATTTCCCAGAGGCATTAACGGCAATACACCAACGGAGGGTCGAATCCAATCTCCGACGGTCGCTGTCCCCACTTTGCCTATATAACCGCCTCTGGTCGCTTCTGGATTCCCCCACAACACGATGTCTTTGACAAAGGGCACCGCCGGTCAACAAGTTCAGGTCTACACCAACTCGTTTCAAGTATCCCGACTTCCATCTAAGGGGTATTATCATTACGATGGTGCGTAACGTTTGCCATTGCTGACCCTTGATCAATATAAAGTTGTATTGTCTCTCGTAGTGGGTATGTACATTGTTGTTACTTGAGCATCCGCCTGCGTAACTGACTAATCCTACGCTTAGTCGTTACGAAGCGTGATTCAAGTGGGGACAGGGCGATTCCCAGTGGTCGCCGAGTTAGCGAAATTATAGATAAGCTGCAATCTGACAACCCCAGGGTTTTCAGCCCTCGTGCCGCTTTTGATGGTGTGAAGAATTTATTCATGACCAAGGAACTCCACCCGGCCGCAGTAAGTTCTAGTCTCCTTGCACTAGACATCCCATTTATTCACGAGGCATAGTTTCAGGTGAACATGGGAAATCCTACTACGACGTCAGGTCAATACTCCGTTCGCCTCTCTTTGGTAGGCCAAATCAACCCAAGGTACGCAGCCTCCTTCGAACGTTGGAACAACTTATTGATGGTCTCATTAGTGACATCGAGAAACTCACCACTAGTCGCGGCGCGGATTCGCCTATTACAATGAACAACGCAAACACTATCGCGCTCACGTTGTTGCAAGTGATATTGTCACAAGGACCCCAGCTGTACGTCTATCCAGTCTTGTTCCTGGCTTAAACTGATGAAAGCACCTGACAGCCAACACAATTTCTCACTTCATTCTAAGTCGTTTTACCTGCCGACTAATCAAAGAAGGTTGTCCGGCGGCATAATGGCATGGAAAGGCTTTTTTCAGTGAGTCTCGCGAGACCGTCACTTTGCTTCGCTTACGGTCGTGTGAAGGAGTGTCCGTCCTACCGCAGGTCGGGTCGTTGTCAATGTTGATACCACTGCCGCTGTTTTGTAAGTTTGCCATTACCGTTCCCATTTGCTAACATTCATCCTCTCTTTCCCGTAGTTATGAGGATTTGGACCTGATCAGCTCAGCGTGTAAGGTTCTGCACTGCCGCGAAACCCGAGAACTTGTGCGGGCTTGCGCGGCAGATCAGCGCTTTCAGACGCTGCGGGGCTTCCTAAAGGGAGTCTTGGTAATCGTCCAGCCCGGGAACCGAACGAAGAGGGTCGCCGACCTGGTCAGGTCCGCGGGAGACGAGGAGTTTTTCAAGGACGATCAGAAGATCAGTGTAGCGGTGAGCACTCCTTTCTGAAGTGACGTCCTGTATTTCTTTCGCAATTCACCCGCACCCCTCATGATCGCCTGTTCTCGGCATCGTGAGGGATGCGGGCGAACTGGAACGCTGTCTCACTGACTCCGCCGTTGCGTATCATACAGGAGTATTGGGCTACTCATCATAATCGCCCGTTGCGCTACCCCGATGTATTCGGAATCAAGCTCAAGAGTGGCGCGATTTTCCCAGCCGAAGCGTGCAAAATCAAGCCCGGCCAACGGTACAAGAAACGTCTCTCGCCCGAAGATACATCGGAGTTTATCAGATTTTCTGTTACTCGGCCTAAAGAGCGACTCCAACAAGTGGAGACCGCAATCTCGAAGAACGTATGTATGCGTTTGTCATTGTTCTCGACTCGCGAACATTCTGCATGTTTCTGACATCATAATAGTTGTTCAATTATTCGGACTCGCCATGGATGCTCGAGTCCGGCATGCGAGTAGAGTCCAACCCGTTGACAATTTCCGGACGCGCTCTACCCTCTCCGGGCGTGGTTTATGGAAACGTAACCATGGTATGCACAATTTTCAGCCAGCATATCACTTCACTAATTAGTGAACCGTTAAGGACGTATCGTCCGGCGCGTGGAACGTGGCGCGCGCGACGCTACGTGCGCCTTCCCGGATCAAGTACTGGGCAATCGTCGTGTTCGATGATGGACCTAATGTACAGGATAAGGTGAATGACTTCGAGAAGGCCTTGGTGAAGGGCATGCGGAATGTCGGTAAGTAACGATTATATTATGGTATCTATCTCCATCTGATACCTTTTCATCTATCTAGGAATGGGTATGTCACGTCGTCGGCCGTGTGTCAGCGGCATAACGTAGTTGTTTATTCACTCTCTTTCCCATCCAGCGGTCGAGAACGGCGCGTACAAGGAGATAGGCAACATTCATGATATCCAGAAAGTAAGTTGGTCAGTCATCATTTAATGTGCCCGGAGCTCACTTCACCTCTTGATTCAGTCCGTGGAGAACTGTGCGCTGGGATCTGTGCGCGGCCTTCCTCTCGTCGATGGGAGGCCCCCAAAGCCTTCCATTGTCGTGGTTATACTCCCTCAAGGAGGCAACGAGATACGCCGCGAGGTCAAGCAGTGGGGCGACGTCCGTCGTGGGATACCCACCCAATGTGTTGTATGTGCAATATTCTCTATTCTACGCCGTATGGCTGACTCGACACGATGACGCACAGAAAGCGGGAAACTACGATAAGGACCGCGGCCGGGACCAGTATTGCGGCAATGTCGCGTTGAAGTACGGTCTTTCGCTGTGTGCATCCTCACAAAGACTGATCGTCGCTTATAGGATTAACATGAAGACCGGGGGCATCAACTCGTACGTTCAGCCCAGTACGGGCATAATGGGAATCATGAGGGAGTCTATGATGGTCGGTGAGTTCTTTCGTCTCAAACATCAGCGCATAACATCGGATGGATTGACCATCTCGAAATTCAGGCTGCGATGTGACTCATCCGGCTCCAGGCGTGACTACACGCCCTTCCGTAGCAAGCTTGGTGTCGTCGATAGACGTAGGCGCGACTAGGTATAGAGTTTTCCTTGATGCGCAGCCGCCGCGTCAAGAAATGATAACGAATATCTCCGCGATGCTCGAGGTATGCGTCTATCTATCATCTTTCGTTGTCCCGGATGTTCATCCATTTCGTTATAGGCCGCGCTACGCAACTACGAGGCGAAGCGTGGTGAGCTACCGAAGAATATTTTCCTATATCGTGATGGCGTATCCGAGGGCGAATACTGGAAGGTGGACACTGAAGAAATCAGGCCGATCGAAGGTTCGTCGTAAATATATGCGCTCGGATGTTTATTGACTCGCTGCTCAGAACTGTTGGCTCGCATCGCACGGGCGACAGGAGATCCGCCGCCGCAGCTCGTTTTTATTGTGGTGGGCAAGAGGTAAGCCGCCTGCATCCTGTCCTTGAAGATGTTAAGTCATTCCTTGACCTACAGGCACCACATTCGATTCTTCCCGCGGAACAGGTGAGTTTTTGTGGTGTATTGAAGTATTAGCTCTCAGCCAATATGTGTCGTAGCCCCGATGCCGACAAGAGTGGTAATTGCAAGCCCGGCCTCGTCGTCGACGATGGTATCGTTCACTCTAAACTCATGGACTTCTACTTGCAGTCACACGCTGGCTTAATCGGCAGTAAGTAGGCATCCTCTCTAGCTGACTTTTGTTTAATTGATGACCTGTTTCCAGCGAGCAGGCCCAGCCACTACGTCGTTTTGAGGAACGGACCGCAGTACTCCGCTGACCAGTGAGTTGAGACCGTTGTGGACAGCGATATGTGGGATACTGACTACGCTTTTCGTTTGTATAGGATGCAAGAACTCTCGTACGCCCTGTGTTTCGTATACGCTACCGCCACTCGTTCAGTGTCCATCCCCGCGCCCGTGTACTGTGAGTAATTCTCGACTAACTGATGTTTATAGCGCTGACCACATTCCCACTAGATGCTGATGTACGTGTTACTCGCAGAATTGTCGGTGTCGGGAGGGCGAGATACTTACGTATACCATGATTACAGAAAGCGTGCACTCGGGCTGAGTTCCAGTTCGACCCTCGCCTTCGTTTCATGGACGACGCGAGCTCCGATGGGGCGACATTCGACCTTGGGGCCTGGAAGAAGGGACTGGCGCAGTCTCCTCTTTCCGCGGACATGTACTTCTTGTGAATGCTCCACACGTACTGCAGAACCGTGAGTTGTGAATCCGTCCATCTCTACAAGGCGAGCTCTTCTTTGAACTCAGGCGAATTCACAGGTATCGTTACGATCCTCGACTCGACATAAACCTCGAAAATACATAAACAGATGCCTCTGCTGGGAGTGTACTATGGCAAATGTAGTGATACGCAACGATATTTACCTTGTACAATAGTCCGCAATGTCAGAATCGATCCTGAATGAGCTTCCAAACATATCCATGAGTTCGTCCAAGAAATCAATACACGAAGATGTGGCGCCTGTCGAGCGCTGAGCGCTGAGCTTTCAGCGTCACCAACGCTTTCCGCGACCACCATCACCTTTCCCTTCCCGGCTATCCTCTGAGCTTCCGCGGACGTTGACCATGTCTACTAGCCAAGCCATATCACCAAATAAGTACGTGAAAGACCTGTATAATCTGAACGACGCGTACTCATTGAGAACATCTCAGATGGAGGCACCTTCCGCCGCCGCCAGGCTTCGCAGTCACCACAGTATGTCGAGCACGCATCTCTCGGAACTCGCAGCTGTATTGAGTCTGAAGTGTCCTCTGCCTTGCTAGTCGAAGTCCTCCGCGCCCTCCAAGGCCTCCCAGTCCGCCGCGGCGTCGTACGAGTCGATGAAAGACAAGCGCGCCTGGGACCTCGCGATCTCGCCCGCCAAGTCGCTGCCGATGCAGGCGTTCATGCTGTACATGAGCGGCGGCGGCGTGCAGATCTTCAGCATGGGCATCGTGTTCATGCTCCTCCTCAGCCCGTTCAAGAACTTGGCCGCCATCAACACCGGTGCGTGGCTTGTGTCCTGTGTCCTCTGCTCGATGCGTCTGGGTCTGATGTTCGCGGCGTTGTAGCGTTCGCGCCGTTCTCGCCGCTACCTGCGAATAAGAAGGATGTACCTGACCCGAAGGCTCTCACCACGCTACCGCTGCAGAAGATCGTATACCTATTGTGCAATCTCTTGACGCTGGGACTTGGATTGTGGAAATGTAGGTCGATGGGGCTGCTGCCAATGGGGACGGGGGACTGGCTTGCATTCGAGAGCAGAGGGCCGGTGCGTATTGGTTTCGCTCGCGAAGATTGTTGCCAACTGATGGGTTCCGCATCGCAGCCACCTGAATTTACGCTACAGTAGGGTGTTCGCTTGTAATACCAGCTTTAACGTCCATTGTTTGGCGATGTCCGCATTTGCCCTCAATATCAGGCGAATCGATGACCGAAGATTGACTGGAGTAAATTGTATATACAAGCGAAGGCTAGCTCAGTGAAGATCAAGGATATGCAAAATACAACAAAGGTATAACTGTCCGTTACTGATACAGCATACTAGCACGGACGAGAGCAGTCTACATTTTAATACAAGGTCCGAGAGAGTACAGGGAACCTCTGGTGCGACTAGCACCACAGGTCCAGCCATAAATATGACACATGCGACATCACGCCGTCTTCTCGCTGAACCGCGCCGACGAAGACGTCCTGCTTAGGCTCGCGGCAGCAAGATTGGGCGTCGCCGCCCCGCTCGGCGGACCCGACGCAGACGCGCCGTCTTTCGCGTCCGCATCCACGTCCGCCTGCGGCGCCTTCTTCCCGCCGAACCGCGCCTTCACGAACTCCTTCCCCGTCTTCGTGATCAGCGCGCGCCGCGCGAAGCCGCGCACGTCGACGTAGACGAGCACGATGTTGCGCGCGGTGTGCGTCGCGAGGTGCGTCGAGCGCTGCGCGTCGGGGCCGAATCTGCGGGCGGGGGAAAGGTCAGTCTGGCAAGCGGGAAGGCTGGGATTGGGGATGGAGAACGTACTTGTGTCCTACGACGGCCCCGAGGCGGTCGCTCCCCACCTCGAACATCCGCCGCGCCGAGTCGTCGACGGTCGTCAATACGAGATTCGCGGACAGCAGGAGGCGGTCCTTCGTCCCCAGCGGCTTCCTCTCCTGCTCCTGGTCCTCCGCTGCATCTTCCCTCTCTTTCTCATCTCCCTTATGCTTCTCCTTCTCGGACGAGGTCCGCGAGGGCAAAGGCCGCTGTTTCGGCGTGTACACCGCATACGCAGGCGGCGGCGTGTGCAGCACCTCCGCACTCGGCCGGGGAGACACAGCCGGGGACGTCGTCCTGCCGCTATTTGTTTTCGGTTCAGCACCCACGGCCCGGCGAATCACGTTCTCCACCGCGCCCGCCGCGCGCGAGCTCGTGTTCGCGACGGTGCCGCTCAGCGCGTATACGCGCTCCATGGTGGATGTGGTGGCGGAGGGCGAGGCGGGCGAGGGAGGGGAGCCTGGGGTGATTGGGGAGGCGCTGCCGGAGCCCGGGCGGGAGAAGGTGGCGGGTGTGCCGGGTGTTGAGTGTGCGATGTAGAAGTTGGAGACCGAGGTGATACCGGAGAGGAGGAGCGAGGTCGAGCCCGAGATTGCTTGACTGTTGGGTTGGAAGTAAAGCGTTGAGGTGAGGCGAGGAAGCCCAACGAAATTCTGGTACGTACCTCACGAAGGTTGCGCCTTTCAGGAGCCAGTCCTGCTCCTCGGGAGGGATCGCCCTCGCAAAGACCTCGCGTATCTCAGACAGCTCTTCGCCTTCCGCACCCAACTCCCGCGCGCCCGTACACGCATCGTACGTGTCTGGGTCCAGTTCCAGCACGACGGGCGCGTTCGACTTACCCGCCAGAGCGGGGTCTTCAGTGACGTTCAGCGACTGGGGCAGCTCGCCCACTACCTCTCCGTTCGCGTCGTCCATGAGCACGAGCCGGCCGCGCAGCGAGGGGTCCGCCACCGGCCTGGCTTCCTCCACGTTCGCCATGATGTTCGGGTGTATTTGCGGGGGCGAGCCATGTCGCGAGCGGGGCGGGAGGGGTGGGGGCGCTTTGAGCTTTGGTAGGTCGGCTGGGTCGCCGTATGACCAGGAAAGCTTTGCATATTGGGCGAGGAGGGAGTCGAAGGTTTCGACGTCGCGCGTGATGAACCCGCCTGAGGTCTTCGGTGGTGGTATTGTGACCCTTGCGAGCAACGCTTTCTTGTCAGGTCCATCGCCTACCAGCCCTTGGAAAGAGTACGACCGCTGCCCTGAGGGCGCGATGAGAAGTGACACGAGCGACCCACGCTCGAGTACGACGGCTGAGGTGTTGAGGTGAAAGGCCAGGGTAATCCCAGAGTCCCAGTTGGCTCCTGGCGCGTTGTCGCTGGGTATATGCGGATCAGAAAGACATTCGATAGCGAGGGTGCCGTTCTCAGCGGTCGTCGTTGTCAGTAGCGAGACATTCGGTAGTGTTAGGAGGGTGAACGACATGGTTGTGGAAGCTGAGAAATGTGGGCTTAGACCTCTCACGCCAGTGCGTCCCTCTCCCGCCAAGCCCCGCTCCTCTTTCCATCCACAAAGTCCGCGGCGGGCAGTGTGCACTGCGGCTAGCTCCTCTTTTCCACATTTTACACACGCTGAAAGGGGACGAGACGCGGGACGATGCTCGTCGAGGTCATGGTGCGCTGAAGCAGAGATGAAGATTCCAGCGTTGTAAACAAGCTCGAGGCGACGAGGTCGCTCAGCCGCCGCTTGCTGCGAACTGCGTTTGATTGCTCCTCCACTACGGTAGGGTCCTCTACATCTCTCCATGTCGACAACGTCTAATATATGCGCTTCATTGGATTGCAGACTTGGCCACGACGATGGCCACACCCATGTCCATGGGCACGCCGATGATGGCGAGCCCGATGGCCCAAGCCTCCCCTAGCATAATGCCGACGCCTGCCATGATCACCACTCCCTCGCTCCTACCCCCCGGACCCCAAATGCCCCCAGCACCGCCAACAAACAAGGCTGCGCCGTCCTCGATGTCGGAGATTGTGCTCGAGCCGCTGCACGAGCTGCAGTCGCTCGCGCAGACGATGTTCCAGAACGTCTCGCGCGCCCAGCACCTCCAGGCGAGCAACCAGCTGCCCGTGCTGCCGGTTGCCGCGCTGCTGGAGACGGATGCAAAGCTTGCGGATGCGGTGAGGCTTGCAAGGAAGCATCAGATCAAGCAGAGGCGGATCGAGAGGCTGAAGAACGAGGTCCTTGCCATGGAGGAGAGATGGCGCGATATCATTCAGGGACTGGAGGACGGTAAGCGGGAGCTGGAGGTCATACTCACAGAGGGCGAAGAACGTATCAAGGCGATTGAGGAAGCCAAGGCTGGTATGTTCGTCGCCTTCACTAATGTCGTTTCAAAGTGACGACGTGCTACTTCAGCTTCTATCCCTTATCCCGAGCTTCTTGCCTATGCGCAGAGTTTGTCTGCATTCACGTCCGCGCCGCCCAATATGCCGGACCTCAGCTTACCTGGGCAACCTCCGCCGCCCCTGTTCTTCCCGCCGTTCCCCAACGAGGAGAAGATGCGTCGGGGCCACATGAACGACGAGGCACCGCTGGGCTTGATCGGCGAGACGCATTCTGTCGGAAAGCGTGAGTCTCTAATTGTCCCGTCCTCGTTCAGCGTTCTTATATGCTATTTTCCCAGCACCAACTGTCTCCCCACGTTCTGTGGAAATGCCCCATGGTGCGAACCCGTACAGACCTGAGCATCATTTGGCGCAGCAGCCAACAGAGTTTGACCTCGACCTCGATCTCAATCCGGACTTGTAGTCTGCCTGCAACGGACAGACTCGCATATGAACCCGGCTGCGAGAGGTCGTACACCCGAGCCGACCTAGCTCGCCTGGTTCAAACGGCCTCAGCATCATACGACCATGCTATCTGTCGATGGCACACGAAGGTTATCAAAATTTCGGACTCGTTCTCCATCGAGAAGGATGGTCACCATCAAGCATGCCGTCGCGAGCAAGTGTATGCGGATCATGACGATGAAGATTTACGACAATCTCTCCTCCATGGTACGCTTCACGGTCGAGAATAATCAAGGATCGACGATCACAGTAGTCGGATCGCATTCCCACTTGAACGCATGCGCTTAGCAGGTCTTTGACCACGACGTTACTGTACTGTTGCCTCGTGTAAGACTTCAGACCTCATGTACAATACTAAATCTTAGGAGATGGTACGCATATAGCCCGCTTGCAATATATTTCAGGATATAAAGCCGAGCGGGGTGCCGCGCCGGCGCCAGTCCTGTCCAGCCTACCCCGCGTTTGAGCTGCTTTTTGACCACAGCGTCCGCCTCGACGGCGATGATCCCGTCGACGATATCCTGCAACCACATGCTTTCCTTCCCGAGCCCGTCGGTGACCCAAGCCTCGCTGCTCGCCTCCTTCAAGCAGGAGCGCTCCCTCGCCCGCTATGCCGCCCGCGTCGCAGAGTGCAGCAAGGCGTCGCGCATCCTGCCCCGGCTCTATCTCTCTAGCTACCGTGTGGCGGCGAGCGAGGAGGAGCTCGATGAGCTGGGCATCACGCACGTCGTGTCGGTCCTGGAGTACCCGCCGGACTACAGCAGCGAGGACAAGTACAAGACGCTGCGCATCCGGATCGAGGACACGCTGCAGGCGAACATCCTCGAGCATCTGGAGACCACGACGGCGTTCATCAGGGACGCGCTGGCCGAGAACGCCACGAACAAAGTCCTGGTGCGCACGCTGACACCCTCGATCCCTGTATGCGTGCTAATCATGCGACGGCAGGTGCACTGCATGATGGGGGTCTCGCGCTCCGCGACGGTCGTCTGCGCGTACCTCGTCGCGACGACGCCCATGATCGCCTCGGAGGCCCTCGCGTTCGTGCGGGAGAGGCGTAGCATCGTGCGCCCCAACAGCGCCTTCCAGCAGCAGCTCGAGGCGTACGCGCTGCAGTTCTACGGCAAGGACGCGAAGGCGCGGCGCACGACGAGGTTGGGCATCGCGGACGGGGTCGCGGACACGCTCAGGAGGCTAAGGGGGCTCCGGAGCGTGCATTTGAGGAACGCGTCTGGGCCCTCTCCCCCGTCGGCGAAGGTAGCTGTGTCGGCGTCGGCGTCGAGTACTGTGACGACCTCAGAGTCGGCTGGCGCAGCGACGGCGCTGGCGGTCGAGACGATGACGACCACGACTGCCGTAGCTGAGGCGGAGACGAGTAGGTGACCGGCGATCGCTCTAGCTGCAGGCCTCAGGGATTGCGCTGGTTGGACGATACATGAGAGCTGACGACCAGGAAGCACATCTGCCGAGGCCCTTTGCTTCGCGGGCCCTGACACGATACCCTTGCGATACCCTTGGATCCCCGCACGAGACACAAATACTCTACTACATTGCTGTAACAGTATTGTATTATGATTTATTAGCAGACGTGAGTTCTGTCGCTTTCCTTGTTTTGGGGCTGGGTGGTTTTCAATGGATCCTGAGATGCTTACTGCCGACTTTGAAGTACGTGCAATCAACATGATGTTCGCTGGTTGATATACACGCTTTGATAGATCCATGATTTACTCAAGCGTTGTTACTATCGATGACCCGAAAGTGAAATGGGACGGGAAGCAAACGGGAAGTCACAGATCGCACACCATCCGACTATCGTTTGTCGAAGTGAAAGAGTTCTTGCTCTCCTAGTTTATGAATAGTACGCTCGGCAGCGACCTCCGAAACCGACGTAGTGTTGTAAGTGCTCAGTGCTCAGTATCTCGCTCTTGATACATACGCTGACGCACCGCCGCTTGGTTCCGCCAGACTGGCAGTACCATCGCCTTTGTGCGGTTACAGCTTGACGCTGCCATACATTCAAGCCCGTATGTTCAGATGACGCTCCCGCTTACAGGGCTGTGACCCCATGTACAGCTACAAAAAGAACGAACGGCCATGCTAGAGAACCTCTCGCCATGTACCCATGGCCTTATCTCTGCTTTCTAACGTCGACCTCGCTCACGATGCTCTGCCCGAGGGCTCCCATATCCACGTTCCGTACGGTCCACTGAACGACGCTGAGAACGCCATAACTGACACATCTAGACATCGAGCCCCTGGCCGCCCTCAACCCTCGTCCGTGTTCTCCAGATGGTTCATCGAAAGGGGGCCCGCCAAGATGGAGAACGGACGACAATTCACCGTCACTGAACCTTCCCGAGTAGTAGCATATGGGGGTTTCGCTGTACGACATTCCAGTATTTACCATTTTCGAGTGAAGATCTCCACTCAGTCAGTAGGATCTCCGACGCTGCTGACTGGCAAAAGCTAATGCGCTGCAGGTGGTCTCACCCTATACCGCTTAGGATCAACATTGGGTAGGCATTGCGATATCGTTTCAGTGATATCCTGCATTTAATAATCGCCTCTCCATATCTAGCTTGATGCCCCTCTCTTTGATCTTTGGCACTAAAGGACTGCAGCTGTGTTCGGATCGCTGGCCACGACACAGCATCATCATCCTGGAACGGGAAGTAAAAATGCGCAAACCCCGTAAGTCGTTTGTTCTACAAGGTGATTTTTCACATATTCAAGTTCACTATTTGCAACTGCAGTGAAACTCGAATGCGGCTTCAACGGCCGGGGTCAATGGTTATATGTCCTCCAGGGCGACGAGATCACAAGTATTTTACTCTTTTTTATGGCCGATTGTGGGACTGACGCGCATTCGCCTTCCCACAGCCAATAAACCGTGGGCGGATGAAACTCGTAAGCCACGCTGCTCCGAAGAATTGTACATTCCTGTCATCGAAGTGGCTACACTATGTCGGTCTTGGGAAAACCCCACGAAGTTTTACAAAGTCCAACTATCGCCGTCTTTTGTTGACGAGTCCCGTCGCCTACCAGGACGTATCAGTAATCTCCGGTCTTTGCCTGTTATGAAATCGACAAATAGACCTGCTGGTAAGTGCCCAAGTATTGAATCTAAGTGAGAGTGTCGTCTTCGGCTGATCCCGCAAAGTGTTTCAATACCCCCATATGCAGGAGGACGAGTGGAAATACATCACGTCCGAGCAATTCTCGGAACACCGATTCAGGGGCCAGGATGGAGTACGGCTTTTGTGCTCCTATTTTGAGCTGAATCTCTCATACGAGCACTTTGAGATGGTGTGAGTGATCTCTGGCGTTGCATGCCTGAATGTGACCAACGACAAAGACAAAGCCCGGTTCTCGTAGGTTTCATGGAGGTCGAAACGGCACAGTATTGCGCATACTACAGTGATGGAAGGGTATATACCAACGAAAGCACAGTAGTCTGCGCCCAGAAGGGGCCACATTTTTCAGGTAAGTCGTACGGTATACTTGTAGTCTCCGCTAAGGTTCTCATCCTACTATCGTACACTTACACTATAGGCGGCGATGTTATTGGCTGTGGCTTCGACTTCAATGCTGGCGTTGTGTTCTATACCCGGAATGGATTGCTCGTAGGTACGCCTCTCACAACGATCAGCATACTGCGACACTAGAGCTGAATCGATTACAAGGGATTTTTCACCGTCAAAGGTATCGCAGCTCGCTACGAGGACAGCAGCTGTCCTGGAAGCCTATCATTGGCTTCACCGGCGAGAAGAAGTTCCTCATCAATTTTGGACACCAGCCGTTCCTATACGACCTTTGCCAGCATGAAGAGTTCATGAGATTGTATACCACTATCCAGACGCGCCGTTGGCCAGCACTCGCGCGGCCCATGACGTTTCCGCCAGAAATCCTGTCCATGATTCTGATCTTCCTTAGCCTGCAGCTCCTTGATCTACAGCGCGGAGACCAATATAAAGACACGATCCAATGTCTTCACGCGTGCCGCCTCTCATGCAGAGCGTGGGCTGCTTTGCTGCGCTCCGCTGCGTTGTGGCAAGTCCGGCTCGTGTCTTCGGCGACGTTATCAGCTTTCATTACCACGACGCTCAGCTCGCAGAGCAGCCAGGACCTCGTCCGCATCGCGCAAGTCATTGAAGGCGATCAGGTTGCAGGAGAGGTAGAATGGAGCTACCAGTGTCTGGTTCTTCCTCGTTTGGGTTCTGTCGATGTGCTCTACCTGGATCAGCATCAGCAGAGCCCTCGGCGAGCATGGGCTGTGCGCCAACGCCTGCCGCCGCGACTTTCGCTCAATCCATGGATACCCTTCTCTGCGTTCTCTAATGTCACTCGACTGGAACTTCGAAACCACGTCTCTCAGTCTTTCACCGTCTTCTCTCGCCTCTTGTCTACCTTCCGCCGGCTTCGACAACTATCATGCATCGAAACCTGCTGGGAAGAATGTCCTTCTCAACACTTGAGGAAATATTTGCCAAGCGATTGTCTTGAAAATGTCGACTTCATGAACAAGACGTTCTTCCCAGCTCAGTGGCAAACTACGGATTTCTTCATCAACTGCTCTAGCCGAAGCAGAGCATGTACCCGCCCACGCGTACACATATCTGACGGCGAACTTGTTCGGCAAGTTGTACAACTTTTGATCGTCTGGCAAAATTCGAGTACGAGGACGTTCACCTGGACCAGCAAATATACAGGTGTGGAGCAGATGTTCACTCGTAAGTGCTGCCAGTTTTCATCGAGCTACGTCGGACTCACTACGATCATAGACAAGCAGTCTTGGACCTACGAAGACGTAGACGACTTCGCTTTCTCCAAGAGCATTACTTTTCGCTTATGCCCGCGTATACAAGCCAACTCGGGAGAACAGACGGAAGTTCATTACCTCACAGAGCTTGAGCTCACCATACAGGCCACGACCAATCAGCTCGACAGTGATGTTTCAGCACAAGCACCAGGCTGGCGTACGTTCAAACGGGCCATAACATGGTCCATTTTCGATAGCATGCTGAAGAACTCCCATTTGTCTAGTCTAACGAGTGTTCGAGTGGTGTATGATCTCAACGAGTGGGATCATGATATAGCCATCTGGACTAGCTACGGCCTACTCAGGCGGATGCCTTACTGTCGCCATGCGAAGCTGCTTTGGGTTGTCAGCAGCTCAGGACAAGTTGTCCTCGACCCGGCTCGTTACTCTTCCGTATTGAGCACGCCGCCTGTGGGCTGGAATGACGCCGAGGAATACGAGCCGGGCCTCATGGAGGAGAACGAGCAAGATCAATCTTATGCTTTATGAGTGTCTATCTCTTAGTCCAAGGGGGGTGACCTGGATGATGAATATGATGGGCATGCAACTACTACTCAGCAGAAGTGTGTAGCGTAGGATATTGATTAGATATCAAGTCGAGAGTCATGAAGCTTGAGCCGTTCGTCTATGTTGAGTGACCAGGATGACCAAGCACAACCGTATCAAACCTTCCGGTCTCGCCGTCTGCGCTCGAACAGCAAGAAGGATACTAAATCCATGTCAGTATACACGTCTGCATCGGGTAATTTAAATCAACATACGGATGAGAGAGTCGAGTGTATCCATTGCAGCGGGCGTGATTTCTATGTACGGCTGCCGAGACATGCGAAGGACGTGCATGTAACGCTTCTCGCGATGGTATACTGCAACAGGTTGGTCTGCTGGGAGGTCTTCGCGCAGAAGCTACCAACGATAATGCGAGTTTCTATGAAAGGTATCCGACGGAACATAACGATGAATACGCACCTCTAAATGCTTGCGGCCAACCTTCCATGTATACCGTTTCCCGTCTTTGCCGACAAATGATGCATGTCTGTGTAGGCTGCCCAGAAGCGTCAACAGACAAAATAGAGGATACACCTGCCCGCTGTTTCGTACCTCGCGACCTTCTCGCTCCCGCTCTCCTTATCCCCTTGCAAAAATTCCTTGACCGACTTCAGCGCGCCGCCATACAGCCTCACTTGTGCCGCCTTCCCCTGCTCGTCATTGTGCATCTCGCCGATGATGTCAAACTGGTGCGTGTTTGGGTCGAGACGGCTGATTGTCGTGCTCCCGCGCGCCCATTTGGGCGTGACGACCTCGTAATAGATCACGTCTGACGCGTTTGCGAGCACAACGTTCCGCAAGCTCGTCGTTGTCAGCACCAGCTTCTGCCACTTGGCCCGTGCGCCGCTGCTCGACGCCGCAGATGCCTTGTACGACGGCAACGCGCCGCCCATGGGCTGACCAGAGACCGCGGGAGCGGGAGAAGGTGCAGGGAGGGGCATGGAACGAGGAGTCTGTGTGATTGAGCTCGAGAGCGCAGACATGTTGGTATCCTTGACAGTGCAACCACTTACCCTATCATGTCGGACGAGCCGCGGATATCTTATATCCTCAGTCTGACCGCGCCCCCGGGCGCCTGCGTATATTTCTTCCACCGGGAAGGAGGGTGGGAAGGTCCTGCTTGCTTAGACAGGTGTAGTGAGAGCTGCGCGTCGGTGCGCCACTTACCTCAAGCTGGGGTCCTCAAAATCCCACCAGCGTGGGACGATGATGACGGGCAACGCAAATGTGCCAAGCCGGACCGGGAAGAAACGCGCTGTTGCTCATATGCGGCAGTGCAGGGCTTTGTTACCCGCTGTAATATACAAATTCCTGGATGTTATGAACGCTCTATAGGGTGCGAGTGGATGGGGAGCCCAGTCAGACTGATCAATGTCTTCGCGCGGGCCACGCACAACTGTGGTCTGGTACGGTCTGGTAGACGATATCGTGGTTGCAACTTGCGGAATTTGATAGTGTGTGTGGATTTTTCAGGTCCCGGTGCATATCCAAGAAAGCCCGAACTATTCGCTAGTACAAGTTTGCCTCCTCTGCCCAGTCTCCGAAGAGCAAGCTGATACTCTCGCCGTTGTGGGTACGACGAATGCTTTCCGCTATGGTGGGCGCCACGTCAATGGTAACCAATTTCGAACACTCTGCTTGGTGCTGTTGTTGTGGCACGGAATTTGTAACCTAAGGGCCGGTAAATATACAAAACAGATCTATCGAAGCATGATATGTACTCACCACAAGCTTCTCTATGGGAAGCTCCTCGATTCGACTCATTTTGGTTTCCGAGAACAGACCTATGCACATCGTGTAATCATCAGAGTTTCAGCCATATGTATAAGCCAAGCAGGGGCGTACCATGAGAGATGAGCGCATAGATCTTGCTCGCGCCGTTCTCTTTCAGTGACTTGGCCGCCAGGACCAGAGTGTTGCCTGAGTCAATCATGTCGTCAAAGAGAATCGCGACTTTGTCCCGCACGTCGCCCACGAGCACCTCCATTTTCTCAGGTGCGTTTTCGCTTTTGTACATGCGTTGCCTGTGGATCAACGCAAATTCTATGCCAAGCTTGTCTGCGATGGCTGTCACACTATTCGAGTCATATCACGGTTAGTACGCGTCTTACTCAACTCTAAGGTGACACTAACCGTTTTGCTCCTCCAGCGTCAGGACTGACGATAATACTCTCTTTCCACTCCGGTATGTTGCGCTTGATCCATCCAATCACCAACGGCTCCGAATACAGATTGTCAACGGGGAAGTCAAAAAAGCCCTGGATCTGGCTGGCGTGCAAGTCCATTGTAATAACATGGTCGCATCCCGCTACTGCAAGCATGTTGGCGACAAGCTTAGCAGAGATGGGTGCACGAGACTTGTCTTTCTTGTCCATCCGAGCATAGGGGAAGCAAGGAATGACGGCCGTTATCCGCCTCGCCGAAGCGCCCTTCACGGCGGAGATGAGGATGAGGAGTTCCATGAGGTTATCGTTGACATCGCTGCATCCAGACTGGATGATGAAAACGTCCTCGTCACGAATGGACTCGGAAATCTTGACATTGATCTCTCCATTCGAGAAGTTTTTGACGGTGCAAGGCGTGAGGGGGACGTTCAGCCTGGACAAAGGAGATGGGTGTGTAAATTCAAGGGGCAAGCCTCAAATTTGTCTGAGGTGCAGCTCACCGCTCAGCCACGGCCTGGGCGAGCTCGGGATGGCTGTTCCCTAAAACGTCTTCAGTAACTGATCGCCTGAATCACTTCATCATGCAAGACTTACCCGTGAGGATTCTGACGGAGTTTCCGTGCAACATATCTGGAGGAGCTGAAGGGAGTAGTGACACGGCGAAATTATTGCATGAAGATGGTAGAGTAGAAGAAAGGATAGAATGAGAGAGAGACTGAGGAGAGCGGGAGCCAGCGTATCCACAGGCGCCCAAGAAAATCACAGAACGACCTGATGAGCGCTTACGTAACCTTTTATCATTCGCCCACTGCTGCACGTTCTTCGAGGCTATTCACTCCGACAACACTGGAACTTACGGTAGTTGATACATTGCGTTGTTTTAAAGATTTATTGTGTAGCAATGCATCGAGGAGGAAGACCGGAATTTCTTCCAAGCCAATCGCGGTTCGGTACTAACTCGGTCGTCTGACGCGGAAAGCCGCCGCCGCCACCACATCAGCCGTTTTTTTAACAAAAGCGACATATGAAAACAAGTTTTTTGATGCATGAAGTGGCACCCTCCGTATTCCGCTCGTCTTTGAGTCATTCCGTCTCAGCTCTAGAGCCAAGCTGGTGCTTAAATGGCGGGATGAGCTGGGGATTGAACCGGCTACCACGCCTCTTTGATGCGATCCACGTGTTCTGCACATGGCCTTCTGGTTTCCAGAGCCTATGGAAAAGCGGTCCGCAACTTCCATCTCCTGGCATTATACTCAAGAAGATAGTAGACTTTCTACACAAGCATTGTATCTATAGTTGTTGGTACGTCTTACGTATTTTGCGCAATGATCTTTACTCATATATCTTTTTCAGAGCTTTCGGACCGTCTATCTTGTATTCCTAGGAACGAAAACCACTAACCAACTTTCCGTCGGTTATGGCTAGACTCTATCAGACATTCTCTGCGTCGCCATATTTCGACGAACGTGGCTCTCATGGCACTGCAGAACCAATAACAGAACGAGTGAATGCAAGTGTTTATCTCTAACCTCATATAATCTCAAGTCTGACTTCAACCAGCCTCACTCGCGCCCAATCGTTTCGTATTACATGCCCAAAGATGTAGGGCCACAGCATTACGGGGTGATTAACTTGCATGCATATCACAGATAATATCCCAGCTGAAATGTATACAGGAACATCATCCTATGAAACCCCATAGGTTGACCTTAACGAACGCCCTCGTGTTTGGATATGGACTGGACAAGCAAATACATCATATCTTCAATCCTCGGCGCGCGACTCAAGCTGAACTCGAAGCCTATCATGATCACGACTATATTGAATTTCTCGCACGGTGAGGAGACCGTATTCGACGACAATTGTAGCTAAACGACTGCATTAGTGTCACGCCACAAAACCAGGCAGAAATGAAACAAATGCTGGATAAGCATAACTGCATGGAGGACTGCCCTATATTCGCGGACATGTACGACTTCTGCCGAATGTACGCCGGGGCATCGCTTGCTGCGGCGAGGAAGTTATGTGCGGGTACCACGGACATTGCGATCAACTGGTCGGGCGGCCTTCACCATGCTAAGAAAGCTGAAGCAAGTGGCTTCTGCTATGTAAACGACATTGTATTAGCCATTTTGGAGCTACTACGGTGCGCTACCTCCCACGTTCTATTCTATTATACCTATAATTCGCTTTTACAGATATCACCCGCGTGTGTTATATATCGACATCGATATTCATCATGGAGACGGCGTTGAGTTCGCATTTTATCACACAAACCGCGTCATGACCTTGTCCTTCCACAAATACACCGGTGATTTCTTCCCGGGAACCGGTAAGCTAGACGACAATGGCGCAGGACTAGGCAAGCACTTCTGCCTCAACGTTCCCCTACAAGATGGTATCGACGACGACATGTACCTCACGACCTTCAAGACCATCGTTGACGACACCGTCACTGCCTTCCGCCCCTCCGCAATCGTCCTCCAGTGCGGCGCAGACTCGCTCGGCTGCGACCGCCTCGGGGCCTTCAACCTGTCGATCGCCGCGCACGGCGAGTGCGTCAACTTCGTGCGCAAGTACAATGTGCCGCTCATGGTCGTTGGCGGCGGCGGGTACACGATCAAGAACGTGAGCCGCTGCTGGACGTACGAGACGAGCGTGCTCGTCGGCGCGAGCGTCCCCGACGCGCTCCCGCGCACGATCTATGACTCCTTCTTCCGCGAGACGCACTGGAAGCTCCATCCGCCCCTGACGGGCCACGTCGACAACCAGAACTCGCCCGCGAGCCTGCAGCGCATCATCACCGCCATAAGGAATAAGCTGCGCTATCTCCAGGGGGCGCCGAGCGTGCAGCTACAGGAAATCCCACCGGACCTGGAGGGATGGCTTGCGGAGGAGGACCGAACACGTGAGGAGAAGGACGAGGAGGAGCATGGGACGGGTGCCGCGGGTGAGTCCCGGGAAGACAGGAGCATCGCTCGGCATGAGTTCTTTGATGGGGACCACGACGTCGACCAAGAGGACGCCCCTGAGCCCGTATCTAACTCGCGTTCGAGGAGCGGTACGACAGGCCGTAGGGGGCGCGGAGGCGCACGGAGAGGACGGGGAAGGGGACGCAGCGCGAAGACTGTAGCTGTTGCAGCAGGCGACGGCGACGATGAGGCCGAGGATGCTGAGGCTCAGGCGGCACCCGCGCCGGCAAGGAAGACTAGAGGGAGGGGCAGGGGCCGTGGGCGCGGCAGAGCAAGGGGCCGCGGGCAGGCGAAGAAGGCACAGGAGGTTGAACAGGACGCCTCCGACAAGGACCAAGAAACAGAGGATAAAGAGGACGATCAGGATGACGATAATGCGGAGGATGCCAACAAGTCGAGAGACCAAGAGGGGGAGGATGAAGCGCAGGATGCCGGCGCGATGGACGTTGACCGCGATGAGGGGTCCTCCTCTAAACCAAACTCCAAGTCAATCGGGGTGGTTGGCTCGTAGAATGGTTCGGATTTACTCGATCGCCGTGGTAAGTAGCGACATCCTGTGTCTGTTATACACATCTAAGCTGGTTTATCAGGTCATGTCAAAACGTCCAACCGAAGACCAAGTTACTGAACCACGACATCCTCGACCCAGATGTAGCGTGCTGACCGGTGTATCACCGTACTCAAGAACGGGCACTTACACCATCAACCTAGTCGTCCCATGATCGCCCACAAGAATCCTGTGTTCTGCCGTTCCAGTAGCATTAGGGTAAGCGCGACGGAACACTGAACTATGTAGTGGTACACAAAGTAGCGATATCAGGAGGTAGTATGATGCAGACAACAGCGGGTAAAGACGCAAAGAGACGACGACCACTAGGACGCAAAGCTGCAGAAGTGTAAAAGGCGGACGCATATAATGATAGAACAGTTAGTATACCTGAGATCCCCGGGTGTAAATAAGAATAAAACGCACGACGCCGATATGCGAGGAAAGTTGGAAGGGAACGTGCGCGTCAGCCGAGATCCATCATCACGTCCTCGACCATCCGACCCTTGCCTTTGCCCTTACTGCCCTTGCTCCCCCCGTTGACCGCCCTGTGACCGTTGGAAACTCTCCTCACGTCCGGCGCACTCTCTTCCCGCTTCGGAGGCCCTAGCCGCTCCATCTCAGCCTTCACCTCGTCCTCGATCCCCTCATACACACTCGTCCGCGGCAGCCCCCATATCCGCCCCGGAAACTCGCGCTCCTTCTGCTCGAACACCGCCCCGACCGTGTCCACCCACCGCCGCCGCGTCTCCACCAGCTGCCTGAGCTGCTCCGGGATCGTCAGTTCGTGCTCCTCATCTGTGATCAACCCAAGTGCAGCCGGTGAAGGCATTGGCAGGCCATTATTCGCCGCGGCGGCGCCCGCGCCCGCGCCGTGCACGCCGTTGGCGGACGCGTCGGGCTTCTTCTTCTTCTTGTTCGCCTTCGGGCCGTCCTTCTTCTGCAGCTTCGCGTACAGCGCGGTGATGTTGCGGTCGAGCGCGTCGCGCGCGTCGACGTACTCCTGGTACGCGAGCCGGTCGCGCGCGATCGCCGCGAGCCGTGCGCGCCGCGCCTTGTTGGTCGCGAGCACGGTGCGCAGCTCGCGTTGTGCGTGCCGCAGGGCAGTGGCTATGGGGTCGTCGACAGCCTCGGTGTAGTCGGGCTATCAGACGGCTGTGAGTGATGTGTATCAGATACGAAAGAGTGGGACGTACAATTTCGTCTAGGATGCCATAAAACCGCATCACGCTCTTGATTCGGTCTTCGAGGTCTGCCACATTAAGCTTGTCTCGCGCGGCTTGCGCAGCGGCGCCGTTTGTACCAGGCCGACCTTCCATGGCTTCCTCGGCAGCTTTCACACCCTTCCACTCTGTTGAACTTTGCATTGGTATCAGCGCACTGACCAACCGCTCTGTTAATGGACCATGCCCTCGCTCTTCTGTGACGACATCCTGCTCGCTCAGAGTTGACGGCTCCCACTTCGGTAAAGGAGCGTTCGAAGCCGATCCAGGTAGTGGGCCGCCCGACCGTACGGCTGCTGTGCCTGGAAGAGGCACGCCGTACTGGGCGATATCCTCCTCCTCCCATACCTCGGTGTAATGCCGCCCCAGCTTCGGCATCACGAACGGTTCGACTTCATCTTGAGTATACTCAAGAAAGCCGATATCTTCTTCTCCGATTGGCCGAAGCCATGGCTCGATGCTCGTGTAAAATGTCGTGACTTGGACCTGGTTTGGTACTTTCACTTTGCTAAAATCTTCTTTGATGTCTGTAGGTTTACTGGGTCCTGGTATTGGCGGCGGCTGTTTAGCTGGGCGCTGAGGGAGCAGGGTTGCAGAAGCTGGAAGACTGAAATCAGGACCTAGAGCAGTCTGAATGATACGTGAGTAAGGTTATCGTCACAGTCGAGTGAATGCTTGCCTTGGGATGTGGATGTGAGGACGAACTGGGGAACTTTGACGCTTTCGGAGGTGGGTGCGGATGTGGATGTGGATGGGTATGTGGAGGGACAGGCGTCGTTTTACGCGGTTTCTGGGGTTCTATGACCAGAGCTGTATTGAATACTGTAAACGCTATCATGGGGGTCACGTACCAGGTTCGGCGTCGCTCATGTCGTCTCGCTTCCGCTTCTTCTTTTTCTTCTTGAGTTCGTCACTCAGTGATTTCCGAGAATCAAGCAAGGAAGATGATGATAAGGAATTGACGGCGGAGACAGGCACAGGTGGTGGACGGGATTTGGGAAAGGGCTGGGGTTGTGCGGAATGCCGTCTCTCATCGCCGTTCGGGAGGGGCGTAACTAGAGTTCATGATCCCGCAGCGAGATATAAGGTGCCATATGAATGAGTCGCAAGCATTTCAGAAGTCAAAGGGATATGGCATCAGCGATTGCGGGACACAATAAGGTTGTAGGACCGAGTGATGGAATATGAACGCGCAAGGTTGGGCCACAGCACGCACATGGTTTGCAAAACGGATATACACGAGATTCCAGAAAATAAAGTTGAGTCTATAACATGTAAGATTGCATGGTAGTACGTACGTCCGCGCTCTTTCTTGACTTTATCGACCGCTTTGCCCTTGCCTTTCTCCTTTTCCTTCAAACGTCGCATAGACTCCTCGATCGCCTTGAGATCGTCACCGGCCTTTTTCGCTCTGTCAAGCGCGCGCTGCCGAAGGAGCTTGAGCTCAGCTTGCAAGTTCTCGAGGTCCTCTACAGGCGGTATTGCATCGTGCAGATTCTTGAGCACGTTAGAACGGATGGGAGCTGGGGAAGGGAAGGGCGTCACCCCGGACGACATAGCGGCCAGAACGGCGAAAAAAGTAGCCCACAGCGACCAAGTAGGCTGGGTATCGTCTGCACAAAATCCTCAGGGCCGCCACCGGGGATGTAGGAGGATGGACTGGTATCGAGAGTGGTGGACGTGAACAAGTTAATGGCGTCTAAAGTTGCCTCATTTAGAGCAGCACAGAAGGTTCCCACGGCTTTCGCATAGCAATCCTCGCGGGCGTCTCCTGCACCGACCTATTCATGCCCGTCAGAGTCCCGCAGGACGATTTGCTTTCTCTCTTTCGACCATGGACGCCGTAAAATATCCGGATGCTGGCCATTCAGGCAGCTCGACAGCGAGCACCTCACTAGAATCAAGCTCTGCCACGAACATCGAGATGGACACCCTCGAAGACACACCAGACCACCATCTGCACCATCACAAGCACGAGTCCGTGCATGAGTCCGACCCCGACTCTGAAGACGACTCGGAGGGCGATGATGAAGGAGACCGGGCGCTGCTCACACCAAGAGAAAGGCCTCGCGGTTGGGAGCGGTCACGATCACGGTCGCCGGGGCCAAAGACCAGGATCTGGAAACAAGTCCAACGAATCGTCATTGAGGTATTTCTGCCCGCGCGCGACATGGCGCACCTCCATGCTAACGGCAAACATACTATCTCCAGACAGGACCTACACTACTGTTGACTACCATAGGGCTACTCTTCACTGGCGAGCTGCTCAATAGCGTCTCCGTGAGTACACTAACGTCCCACCTTTTCATTCTTTGACACCGTCCGTCTCTCTCAGCACTGGAGAGCCATGTCTCGCGTCGATGAGCTTATTATGATTATACCCGTCATACTCAACCTCAAAGGTAACTTGGAGATGAACCTCTCCGCGAGGCTTGGCACCGCAGCAAACATCGGCGAGTTGGACAAGCCTTCCATACGCCGCGCTATAATCACAGGGAACCTGACGCTGCTCCAGGTGCAAGCAACCGTCGTCTCATTTGTAGCAGCCGTAGTTGCATTTGGGCTTGGACACATCATCCCATCTCCTCCAGAACAAGAGCCCGTGACGAATCCTGAAGATGGTTCGTGGTCGGGACCTACTATATTCCAGCGTAATACACTCGCAGCACGCGCCTTCCGACATCGAAGACGACCACGACCTTCTCCGCTACCCAAGAATCATCCAAGCGGTCTTACAGAGTGCGTCTTTTACCCTTCGGTTTACGCTCCTCCTAACTCAATATTTCACCAGGTTCGTGATTACCGCATCATCTTCCATGCTTGCTGCTTGCCTCTCGAGCGCGCTGTTAGGCTCGTTCATGTGCGCCCTTGTCCTCCTCTGTCGGCGACTCGGGCTGGACCCAGGTATGTCTACGCGTTACAACTAGTCCATCCTACATCATGACTTCGCACGTTGACACGCGCATCAATCACGTCACACCCGCCCAGACAACATCGCGCCTCCTGTCGCAGCCTGCCTCGGCGATCTCGTCACGCTGCTCCTCCTAGGCGCAGTATCCACCGTCAACATCATACTCGTGAATACCCCATTCCCTCTAATACTGCTCCTACTACTGCCTGCCGCCGCCGTAGGCTGGTTCATCCTGACCCAGCGAAACCGCCATGTCAAGCATCTGCTGCTCGAAGGCTGGATACCGCTCTTCGCGGCTATGATTATCAGCTGCGGCACGGGCATCGTGCTCGACGTGTTCGTAAGTAGGTACGAGGGCTTTGCCCTCCTAGCTGCTGTAATTAGCGGTAGGCATTTCAATTGTCTCCACATGCAATATAGTGACCGACCACGCTGCAGGTCTGCCAGGTAACGTCGGCTCGATATTCGTCTCACGCCTCTCCACAGCCCTGCACGCCGAGACGTTCGCCCTAAACGGGTTCCCCGAGATCTCCACCGACGAGCTCGACAAGCCCCCACCGCCCCCTTCGCCGTCGCCCCGCCTCGTCATGATCACGCTCCTTTGTGTCACATTCCCGATCGAGGTCGCGTTCCTCGCCACGCTGCGCCTGCTCGGCTGGCTGCGCGTGCCCTTCGTGTTCCTCGTCTTCTCGCTGATGTTCTTCTGCATCGCGGTGAGCGGCTTTTATACCTACCTCGTAAGCAGCTGTTGATAAATGCGTTTGTCGTAGGTTATCGCGTCCCTCTTTCTCGCGCGCGGGCTGACGGCCTTCCTGTGGAAGCGCAACCTCGACCCGGACATGTACGCGCTCCCCATCCACTCCGCGCTCGTCGACCTCATCGGCCAGCTCCTCCTCGTCGGGTGCTTCGAGATCGTCTCGCTCATCATACCGCTCAAACGCCCTGAGTCGTGAAGTCTGTAAGCGAGAGAAGAGCGACGCTCTTCGGCGTGGACGCCACCCGCATATCTGTACTTGGATTTCCTTAATGTACGCTTGAGAGCAGTATAGTCGTATACGCTAACTACACTAACTTAATCTATTTATCGGATCTCCGCTCTGGCTGTATAGTGTCTGCGATTGCGGTGATTTAGTATGTCTGCACGGTGCACTAGGTAGCGGCGCAGACACCGTCATGGGGGGACACGGGCCCCTAATGAGTGGGCAACGATCTTGCTGTCTTCAGCATGAGGCTGCTGCCCATCCGCTGTCGCAGGATGGTATGGTCAACGAGAACAAGAAGATCCGGATTTACCTCGAGAAACGTAGGTATGATACGAGCGCGATGGGCTTTTTGAAAACGATTGAGTGTGGAGCGAGATAGAGGAGAAGATAGGTACCGATGAGGTCCCTGACTTCTAGGGTATGCAGATACAGTACGGAAGGCGTTCCCTTGCGAGTCGTCCGAGGTCCCCAATAGTTATCCGGAGCTTTCAACCTTTTTTCCCTGGATCTCTTACTTTGAGGCCCTATTGCTTTGTCTCCGATAGTATATCGCTCCCTAACACTCTGGCAGCTTGAGTCTTGACTGCAGTGCACACAAACTGTTGTCCGCGCCGCTGCAGTGCCTTCATGTATGACCACGGCCCGGAGCCCCGGAATACAGCGCTTATGCCACCTCAGGCTGCAGCGAGTCGCGAGTCGCGACCGACTCTGTTCTTGCCAATGCCCTCCCCACTGCGACCCCTGTAGTCTTGCTCTCTATTCCGGACACCCCCGCTTATACTTTGGTACAACATCGGGCCGTCTTAAGTCCTAATAAATCTGAAATCATCATCGCTTGCAAGTTTTCAAGCATGAGAACGTGAACCGACCAGGCTCGTCGCTTGAAGCGAAGTCACGAAGGAAGCGCGAAGAAACCTCAGGGGATTATGGAGAGGGCTCGCTGAGAATGTAGTATGCAGGCTCTATATATACGACGGTACGCTCGTCACTACTCGTACGAAGAAGCTGTCTAAATCATGCATTCCTCAGAACTGACGCGGATGTTAGACTAGGCGTGATCACAGCTGTTTCTCTGACACATATCATCCTCGTGAGTAGCGAATTTTTGATTCTTTTCTTCCAGCTGACAAGTATTAGTGACCAGGGCCAACTGTCGTTTCAAGAGACCCATTGGATGATCGCCATCCAGTATTCAAACCTGTATATTTTTCAAGGCCATCCTGTAACTGTGAAGGCCTGCGCATCTGCTTTCCAATGTCGCCGGTCATCACATACACGGACGTTTTGGACACGGGGAGAGATTGCCCCTGGACGCGCCAGTACGGTGCTACCGTGCTATCAAGCAGCGTTGTGTTTCATTCTGCACTGGTACACCTCAAGTCCTTCCCGCTTAAGATCAGTCATGGCTTTCATGGAACGAAGGTTAGACGTAAGGTCGTATGGGCGCACTCCAGTTCTAGCCCGCTAACGAAGCAAGGTTCGCATTACATCGCAGTCTTCCAATTGTACCGCATCCTTACCAGCTGTTTTGTTAGCGTCAGCCGCAGCATAGCTCTGCTTTCCAGCGTTTTCTACATCCACTATTCCTCCCAGGATGGACTTCCAAGACGGTTAGACCCTGGATGCGCGAGGCGCAGGCTAAGCTGATTGCACGCCCAGTGAAGCCGGGGATGGCGCATTTGCTGTACGCTTCTCCTTGTATACCTGTACACATCTGGCTTCTAATATCTAGTACAGACAATATGTGTACTCGGCATATCTGTGTCCTATCAAATCTTCTGCCAACTACGACGACTGTCTCATGCTGGTTCCGATACGCACCAAGACGCTCAACTGTCAACACCTGAGCACGACTCACGACTATATTTCCAGGATGCAAAGCATAGCTGGCAGCAGAAGCAGTCCGCCAACGTTTCCTGTGGTTGTCATGCAATGGACTGAATATCGCACTTACTCTCCACGGAACGTACTAGTCCTCGCATTTGCCAATAAGGGCCCACGCGGAGCTTCTCATCAGCAACTATCAAACCGATCTTCCTCTCGTTGACCGCAGTCAATGGATGAAATACCCGTCGGGTCCTGTGCCATGCTGGATTCACCATCGGGAAATGCGTGCTGTGCAGCACGGCCCTCCATCTCCCTATACATATGGTCTTATCGCGTACCGAGTACGCATCTCTCGCTCCCCCCCTTCATCCTCACTTGCCACCATGGAACACGAAGACATTCAGACATTATCTCGACCTTCCCTCAGAGACATGGACTTTCCGACGGAGCTCGGGGTGAGGATGAGAGGCGGCGTCGTGTGGTTCTGGCTATTGGAACAATGGCGATGTGTTCCCAAGGAGTTATGGGCGTGGAAGTTCGTCTCACTAGCGGACTTCGATTATACGCAGCGGCAGGTCTGGGTACCAAGGGTAAGTGAACTCTCCGTTGTATAATATTGCTGCTCATATATTTGTTGTCAAAGCTTCTATTGTTCGATCTCTGGGACTACGCATCTGGGCGAATGCAGCTGCCGCTTCCACAACTGCCGTCACTCGATACCCAGAGTACATCGTCTGGCCGAGAAATAGCTGCTGCTCGGATGTTTGAATTTGTTTGTAGCAAAGCAGAGCGCCAGAGACTGCATTTCGGTATATTCAAAGAGCGTTATAGCTATGAGGACCGACAATTGGTGCGGACGTGCAGGCTAGTCTGCCGTTCGTGGGCGAAGCAGCTCCCGCTTGGCGACGCTGAATTTGCACTCACGGAAGGACAAGTCTGGTTCAAGGTAGGAACTGAGTGGAAGGTCTTGCCGAAGAGATGTTGGGCATGGACATTCGAGAGGATCGAGTGGTGGATGGAACGGCGCCGGCAGGACAATGTGCCGAGCAAGGAAAGAACACGATGTAAAGCATGGTATCCTAAGGTATGCAATGTACAATGCCTGTGACCTCTTTACAGCTAACATGCCACTTATACAGTTGATACGGCGGCCCGCGGACAATTCCAGTCTGTTAGAATGCGAAGAACGATTGGAAGATCAATCAAATATGGCACCACTTCCAACCGCTATTCAACCATACGGTGCTGGCCCCAAACTCGCGACGATTCTCTCCTTGTCCAGATATCTTCGTGATATCAATGACAGTGCGTTGCATAGGACGTGGATACCAGTTTGCCGAAGTTGGCTGAGACAATGCACCAGGGATGGGGATCCGGAGCCAGGCGATATCAAATTCGAGGGAGGGACGGCGCGTTGTTGGGTGGAGGGACGGTGGGAGGTGCTGTTCAACGAAGATTGGGCGTGGACATTCGACAGTGTCGACTGGTGGAGGGATGGGCGCCACGATGATGCGCCATCAGCTGAGCATACAAGCATGCCATGCTGGGGCAAAGGCTGGGTTCCAAAGGTGCGCTAAGGAATTACTAGGGCATCGTGAGTAATATGCTAACAAGTCAAAAGCTGATATGGCCTGCCGAGGAGTCTATCCGAGCGACTCGCAAAGCCTTACCGGCTGTCCCCCTCCTGCCTTGCGGACACAAACAGTCGGCATCGTTTTCTCTTCCACCCGAGCTATTCAAGTACATATGCGACGCCGCAGATTGTGGATCGTGGTCCCTCAGGCTGGTCTGCCGATACTGGAACAGGCAGTGCACTCCTCGCTTTTTCGAAGATGGTGACATGCGTCAGTCACCGAGACGGATACGTGCACTGTGGCAGTTCAACCGGGATCCAAAGTGCCGGTTTACGTCTCATTTGAAGGATGTCTACGGTATTCCTGACTACGACAGCGGCACATCGGAATTTCCGTGGCTGCATCTCTTCTCTCAGACTTGGGTCTCCATCAGATTTGCCTGGGATCGCCGTATCGCAGTCCAGAGACCCTTTCCTGGCGGGAATCGGACAATCCGGTCGATCCACTTTGCTCTTCCCCGAACCCTCCCTCGATCGTTCTCGCGTGGCATCAGGTCACTGTACCTCGACGATCTCAAATTCAATCGGTTCGATGATTCGACAAAGCTGACATGCGAGCTACCCGATCTGGAAGAGCTGTCGTGCGAGCATCTAAGCTTCGATTCGATTCCGACGGAGCTTGCATTCCGGAGACCCAGGAGAAGTTATAACAACCTCCGCGATGTCTTCCTGGAGGGTTTCACTCTGTCTACTGTCGATCCGAGCTCCGATTACCCGCCATTTGATGGGCTGCCCCCCGCGTCATACGGACCGCTGTGGCTGAACTTGTACCTAAGTGTCTATGATACCGCATCCTTTTTCACGGAGAACGAAGTTGTTCTGTTGCTTGCACTGATGCGGTCACAAGGCACTCCTGGTTATCCCAACGCGTACAGACATGTAAAGTATAACTATAATCCTAGTACTCGTAGACGAGAGCTTCGTAAGTCGTCGTTTTTAGATCCGCTTGCTACTGCAGCTGATCACTGTTTTTCATTCAGGCCATTATATTCCAGATACCGGGGATGTCTGGATTGGGCTAATCTCACAAATGCCGTTAAACAGTGTCAACAACCACCCCAAACTCAGCATTTACCATAACATGGCATGGTATCGCTACTACAAGAAAAATGACTGGCAGAGACCTGATCACAAATTTGGCACTCTACATGCCAGATCGCCTTCGATATCCGTCCAATTCGTGTTTGGATTCTACCGACGGGAAGAGATAGTCGAATTCGCCGACGCTCTTCCAGTTATAATGCCCATGGTATCAAGATTTGCGGCTGTACACTACGCGATCAGACTTGGGGGATCAATATGGTATCGAGCTTCATTAGACCCGGTGAAGATACAGGGTACGCTCGTCAATTTACTACCTTGCACAATATCAGCTGATGCAATGATTAGGCGAGCCCAAATATGATGGGTTTGAAGTGTATCCGTTCTAAGTCTCGAGCTCCGACAAAGGTTGCGTATCATATTGCCCTTGATATCATGCATCAAGCTATGGTATGTAGTCCCGTTCAATATGCATCCAGCTCGTAATGAACATTGGGTGTGTAAAACAAGGATACGATCGCTCCATGATAGCACGGCGATACGGGTGTACATGATGCAGTACCTGCCACGATACGAATCCATTCTTTCGTGAGAGCCTCACCTACAATCCATTCCACATGCCCTGGCCCCATGGCGAGCAGCGAGCAGCTCTCCATCGCTAAAGCCCATCCGAGTCCGAGTCGTTTCGGATGTGGCGGCGGTCGGGATCGATGTTAGAGACGGAGAATGCCGGCGGTCCATCGTCCCGGATTCCGGCCCCTGGGGCCCGAAGACGTACGCGTAACACCTGGCAGGAGCGCGCGACGCCTAGGTTCTTGAAACTCGAAAGCGACGGCGACCTCCTCTTGCGTTTCACCGTGTCCATCTCACTCGTGTAGGCTCCGCATTGAATGACCTATTTGCATCGGGATGATACCTAACTCGTTGGTCTTCACGCTTTACCGAATACACAGCGTCATCGCAGCTCGGAATCCGAAATCTACACTCGGACGACCACCTAGAAAGACTACTAGAGTTCAGAGAAGATGACTGGGCACCTCCTAGGTAAGACAGTCCGAATGGCTGGTTAGTGGTCCTTGCTTTACTTGATCCGTTTGTAGCTATGCTTATGGCTTGCATTGCATTCAAAACGGATTGCGTCTCACGGGAGAGGAGCACCAGCTCTGGGAACCGCGTACAAAGAGTCAGTCGGTGCTCAGCTCCAGTACAATCTGCTGCGTGGGGAAGGTGATATGATATTGAGGTTTTATATTATTCTCGTACGTATTTCGTTGGTCATATCCGCCACTTTCTCACCGTTGACTATGTTTTTTCCAGCCATGCTCTCCATACAGCTCATGCCTACGTCGGGTTTGATATCCTCACTTCTCACTCGAGCTGTCGCGTGCAAGAAAAGTCCAAGAGTGCAGCTTTAATTCAAGCTTCGCTGTACAATGTCAATCACAGTGCTGTACCTGAAAAGTGATACGTAGTCCCATTGCGTGGTCGATATCTTCAAGCCATGGGTCATTCAGAGGAGTCTTAGAAGATTAGGGATAAGGGTTGTTGAGGATACATCGGATGGTTTCGCCGCAGATCTAGGTACGTCCGCAGCAGGACGTTCGAAGAAGCTGAATAAATATCACTGCTTGGTAGCGAGGCCTCTCCTGCGGCAGCAATGCGAATGGCGAGTTAGCAGTAAATTCAGGCTCGGTCCACGGATGGTGTATATCATGCTAAGTATGTATTTCCACTACTATTTATGTCTTTGCAAGCTGACAAGTATCGCCAACAAAACACGACTGTCAGTAGTTTCAAGAGATCCGATGGACGGGCCACATTCAGCAGCGTAGCTTGCATATACCATCGAAATATCATCTCCGGAAGGCGAAGATTTATAAAATAAACTCGTCGTACACTGCCATTTCCCGTTGCGTACACAGACTTCTCGAATCTCGGGCAAAGGCTGCCTTTATACGTCTCGACCTTTCTCAGTACAGTATTCTCGAGCGGTATTTCTGGGTCTCCACTGGCTACGACTATACTCCGCAAAACATTGGCGCAGTCAAATTGGTAGAAATGAGGTTCAACACAAACTTCATCCGCGCATTTCGTATTCCCGAGCTGAGGTACGCACAGATCGCACTCCTTCACTAGTAACGTGTCCTTACAAACTATTTTCTCACGCCTCGTGATATGTAGAGTTTGGCTCCTCCCATGACGGCGCTTCATCGTAGTTGGACCCTTTCCGCACCCTGGATGCGAACACAGCAAGCGTGGCACGTTTGGGCGACTAAGCGTCGCCTTTCCACGATACGCTTCTGTGTCGCGCAAATTCCCGATCCTGTCCTTCAACCTGGCCGTGCTCCTTGGACATCGCCAACGATCAAGCTGAGAACGGATTACGCGCTCAGTGAAGCCAGGGATGGTGCATTTGCTGTACGCTTCTCCTCGTATACCTGTACACATCTGGCTTCTAACATCTAGCACAGACAATACGTGCACTCGGCGTATCTGTGTCCTAGCAACCGTTCTGCCAACTACGACGTCCGTCTCATATGCTGGTTCCGATACGCGCCAAGACGCTCGACTGCCGAAGCCTGAGCACTAGATGCAAAGCGTAGCTGCGCCATCCTCTCCATCACTTTGCGGCCATGTTTAGCGACTCCATCCATTGTAGACAACTGCATGGTTCCGACAAGTCTTGAGCATTCGCTGTGCCACTCCGACCCAGTGCATGACGACCGAAATTACGCCTTATCCACCGCCTCGTCCTAGAGAGAGGAGGACAGCCGTCACGCAAGGCTGCGCTACCTTGCCATCTTTCATCGCTTCAGGACCTAGATCTTGATGTAGCGCGATACCACTAAGGTTTACGAATGTTAAGGGTCCCTATAGATGGCGTCCTGGCCAATCATACATGATAAACTTCGTCCAGCCCTGACCCTTCCGCATCGGTCTCTATGCAACACCAACTGGGTCACGGAAGCAGTCCGCAGACATTTCCTGTGGCTGTAATACAATAGACTTAGTGTCGTACTTACTCTCTATAGAACGTATCAGTCCTCGTATCTTCCAGTAAGGCTCCGCGCTAAATTCTCATCAGCATCTGTCAAACTAATCTTATTGTCATTGACTACAGTCGATAGATGAAATATCTGTCAAGTTCTGTGCTATTCCGCATGGACACTGAGGAAATTCGTGCTGTGCAGCACGACCCTCGATTTCCACATACATATAATCTTGCCGCATTCCAAATATGCTTCTCTTACTCTCTTCCCTCCACGCCCACTTGCCACCATGGAGTACGCAGACATTCAGATATCGTCTCAACCTTCACTCAGAGACATGGACTTTCCGACGGAGCTCGGGGTGAGAATGAGAGGCGGCGTCGTGTGGTTCTGGCTATTGGACCAATGGCGATGCGTTCCCAACGAGCTATGGGCGTGGAAGTTCGTCTCACTAGCAGAGCTCAAGTATACGCAGCGGCAGGTCTGGGCACCAAGGGTAGGCGAACTCTCCGTTGTATAATATGGTTACTCATATATTTGTCGTCAAAGCTTCTATCGTTCGATTTCTGGGACTACGTATCTGGGCGAATGCAACTGCCGCTTTCACGACTGACGTCACCCAATGCCCAGAATACACCATCTGGCGGAGAAATTGTTGCTGCTCGGGTGTTTGAACTTATTCGTAGCGAAGAAAATCATCAGAGACTGCATCCCGATATTTTCCCAGAGGGCTATAGCTATGAGGACCGACAGTTAGCGCGGACGTGCAGGCTAGTTTGTCGTTCGTGGGCGAAGCAGCTTCCGCAAGTTGGTGGGACCAAATTCGCATTCACGGAAGGACAAGTCTGGTATACAGTAGGAGCTGAGTGGGAGGTCTTGCCGAGGAGATGTTGGGCATGGTCCTTCGAGAGGATCCAGTCGTGGATGGAGCAGGGGCTGCTGGACAATGTGCGTCGCGAGGAAAGAACACAATGTAGAGCATGGTATCCCAAGGTATGCAACACACAATCTCTATGACCTCTTTACAGCTGATACGTGACATGCTATAGTTGATACGGCGGCCCGGTGACAATCCCAGCCTGTTAGAACGCGAAGGTCGATTGGAAAATCAATTGAATATGTCATCACTTCCAATTGCAAGTAAACCGTACGGCGCTGGCCCAAAACTCGCGACGATTCTCTTCTTGTCCAAATACCTTCGCGACATCAATGACAGGGTGTTGCATGGGACGTGGGTACCAGCCTGCCGTAGTTGGCTGAAGCAATGCACCAGGGATGGGAATTCGGAGCCAGGCAATATCAAAGTCGAGGGAGGAACGGCGCGATATTGGGTGGAGGGACAGTGGTGTTGAACGTAAAAATATCGGGCATATGGTGCAGATGGTCAGAGCACACGTAGTATGTACACGAGACCCGGTGTTCGACTCCCGGTGTGTCCAATATTGTTATTTTCGCTGTAAATCTGCCCTTCGGTCATCTCAAAATTCCAACATGGTGGACATGCCTGCGGGGTGCTGCCATATGTAGCCTCATGGACCCTGGGGGTGAAAGGCTAATGGCTGGGGCCAGTTGGAAGCCCTGGATGGTTCAGTCATGTAATTTCTGTCGAGTCTCTCCAGATATTACTGACTGAGGTAGTGTGTTGAACGTAAAAATATCGGGCATATGGTGCAGATGGTCAGAGCACACGTAGTATGTACACGAGACCCGGTGTTCGACTCCCGGTGTGTCCAATATTGTTATTTTCGCTGTAAATCTGCCCTTCGGTCATCTCAAAATTCCAACAAGTGCAATACTATTAGATTACATGTGTACACATACGTATCGATTGACAGAGACATGTTCGCACATGCATATATACCATATATAGCAATCGGTATGCCTACGGCCGGCTGACAGGTCCAGGTGCCAGCTAAC
>SWBT01000051.1:0-66422 GCA_005298045.1 Pleurotus ostreatoroseus | reverse complement strand
ATTGATTAAGGCGTCTAATGTAAGTTACCCTAATCTACACGGGTTTTCTACCTACCTGGCGGCCCTTAGTTTTCTACTCTACATTTTCTACCGGCCGGTTAGTTTTCCCCCGCACACTACACTCTCTCAATACAATCTCTTCGCGTATGGAAAAAAGTGTCTTTGGTCTATGCCTCTTTCTCCTTACACTATGCATGCTTTTTGCTACGTTTCTTTCCCTCGCCCGAAACAAAACCCAGAATGATAGTTTACGAATGTTTAATGTCCTCTATGTACAAAAGATGAATGAATGGATGTGTTTGAACCTGTAATACAATGCCTGCGTGCCAATCGACGTGTGAGTATTGTCTGAGCGAGTAATGCTCGGTCCATCGCACGCAAACAATAAGGTAAGCGTAACCCCCTCTCATTATGCACGTTCCGTAAACTAGTATGTAGGACCGTAGAGGTAGTATGTAAGATAGCTAAAGCCATAACACGGCCGTTGCACGGCGCCCACCGTAGGGGCGTGCATCGAGCCGCGTCAATCGAGTATGCGGGGAACTAACAGTGGTGGTACACGAGTGTCCTCGCGGGCGAGAATCCAGTAGTAGTACAGACGGCCGATGAGTGTATGAAGATGGAGTGTCTAATGCGAGTCAAGCGGTACAATCTTACACGGACCCTGAAAGCGGAGTGAAGAGCGGTAAACGATGGACGATAGCCTTGGTCTAATGCACACGAAAACGGAACGAGACAGTCACAGAGGAGCGCGCAGTGCACGGCGCACGCTACGCCCCGTCGCCGTCGAGGCGCGGCCGTTTAGTGACACGGGTATCCTCTTCGTCGTCATCGTCGATGACAATCAAGGGCGATAAGGCCCGCTCAGGCGGCTGGAGCGAGGCCATAGGGGGCGCAGGCGCCGTCGATTGAGACGCAGCTGGCGTTGCGGTCGGTTGAGGGGCGGCGTCGGGTCCAGGTGTGCCTGCCCCGTCCGCGTTTGCTTTCGCCGTCCGCATCGGTAGTGGCGTCGTCGTGAACAGACCATCGCTCGGCGGCGGCCTCGTCGACGCAGGCGCACCCCCACCGCGCGCCCTCCGCCCCCGTCCTCGCCCGCGGCCCCTCCCGCCCTCGGCGCGCAGTTTCTCCTTGTAGAAACGCACGATGTACCCCTGCAGGATCTCCAGCGCCTTCTGCGCGCCGAGGGCTTCGAGGTCGCGGAGCTGCTGCTGCGTCAGGTGCGCGAAGATCGTCGGGTTGAGGATCAGCGTGTTCTGGTGCAGGACGATGGGCTTCGGATCGCCGCCGTCCGAGTCGGTCGACGACGAGGGCACGGGGCCGATGACAATCGGGAGCCGCACGGATGCTGGGATGGCGGCGATGGAGGACGGTGCTTGAACTGCAGAGGGAGGGGAGACAACTGGTGCGGGCGCGGGTGGCTGCGAGGCTGGAACAGTCGCATTGACAGGAGGTGCAGGGGCGGGGACGGGTGTCGCGGGTGTAGCTGAGGATGTAGCTAATGGTATTGGGGTCGGTACTATCGCATGCTCTTGCTTGACGATGATAGCAGCGGAAGAAGCGCCCGTGTGTGAGATGTGACTCTGTACGTTCTTGTGGACCAATGGTGCAGATGTCAACGGCGGGGGGAGGGGTGCACCTCTGAACTCGCCCTTGACACTTCGTTTGAGTGGTGGATCAAGCGGGGTCGCGTTCTTGCCCTTCTTTCCGAAGCCCTTGGCCTCTGCCAGTTTGCGAGCATCCTGCTCCTCGAAGGTGTGTTCGTACTGGGGGTCAATGGTCCACAAAGCACCCTTCCCCTTCTCGTCAGGCCCCCGTTCTACCTTCTTGAAGGCACGGTTAGATGATAAATTGTGTCGGACCGAGCTCTGCGACAAAAAGTCAGAGCAAACAACCCCTATCGGTTTTTCTTACGTACCTCCCAGTCTTTATCTGAATACTTGTACCACTCGTACGTCTCCTGTATCCACTGGCAAATCTCCTGCAGCGAGCCCCGTCCGTCGAGGCCCTTAATGGCACGATAACATAACTGCGCGTAAGTATACTGTGGTTTGGGTGGCAAGTCTTCGGGCTTGACCCGGGGCAAGGGGTCGACGTCTGACTTCTTCCGCTTCTTGTTCGACTTGAGGCGTGCGATTGAATTAGAGTTGGGAAGTTGCGGTTCGGGTAATGGGGGAATCTTCTTAAGCGGGGAGGGCACGACAACGGCAGTGACTGGAGGTGACGACGGCGGGATGGAAGAAGGCGGAGATATGGAAGCGGTGACGTCCAATGAGGTAATATCGACAGAGGGCGAGCGTGGCCTGTTGTCGATGGAGGATAGCGAGCTCGGTGAGGGCGAATCCTCGGGGGCTGGGGGCGGCGGCAGAATGAAGTGGAAGGTGCGGGACGCGATCTGAATTTGCGACCTGCGTATCGTGAGCAGAGCACGCGGATAGCACGGGCTGAGGGGCTCACCTGTCGCCGAGGGCAACCCTGCTGCCCGCACCAGACCAGACCCCGTCGACCCACGCCCCGTTTCGCCCGACGACAACTAAGACAAAGCGCTCCTCCTCTTCGTCGTACTCGATCCTCGCATGGAGACGCGAGACACTCTTCAGGGGGCCCAGGTCGACGTCGACCTGGGGGTTGTCGGAAGAGGAAGCGGTGGAGGCAGGGATGCAGCGTCTGCCGATGGTGACGTTGAGAGTCTGGAGGTAGTAGGTGAAGTTAGGGAAGACGAGACTGTAGTATGCGCTAATCTTCTCCGGGACCTGTTGTTCGAGTTTGTGCTGGACGTCGTCGGGGGTGTGCACGGCGGCGGCGGGGGTATCCTGGGGGTATGCGAGAACGGCAGCCATGGCGGGCGCGGAGGTGAGGCCAGAGGAGGCGTCAGGGCAAGAGCGAAGAGCTGCAGCACAACTTGCCCGACGACTCATTCCAGTTCACCCCGCCCGAAAAGGCAACCCTCAATTGGCCGCTGAGCTCAGCCGGCGCGGCAGGCCGCTCTCCGGATCACCGTCCACCAACGTTCGCAACGCGCACGAGAATCCCTCTCCGACATACCGAAACTGCGACACAAAGCGGCCTGGAGAAAGCATGGACATACCACCACTGACTGACGAGAAATAAAATATCCAGGCATAAGTCGACACCTCTGCCGTGGGGAGACGTGTCTCCAGCTGGGCGCCCGTGAAGCTCCGTAACTCAGGCTGTGCGGCGGCCGAACATTCTGTACGCGTTCCCTCCGAACGCGAACGTACAATTATTTAAATTCTGTGCGCCCCATCTCTTTCTTCTCCTCATCTCACCGTCTTACGCCACACTCTAACCCCTTCTCATATACCCCTCCCATCATGGCAGAGGCCCAGCCGGTCGAGCAGGCAAAATTCCACATCAAGACCCTCGCGGACAAGGATGCCGACAGCGTCGACTCCAATGCGCGGTATATGGCCTATGCAGCTCGTCTAAGAACTGCTCTTCGCGCCGGTCACAGATACATTGCATACGTGAGTGCATTCGATCCTCGTCCCATGTGCTCAGAGCTAAATTGCTTCCAGACCAGCGATGTTGGGGAGGCGTTCCGTCCCGTTGTTCCTCCCTTGGTCGTAACAGCAGCTTACGGCATCTCATGGCTATACCTCGCCGGGTGCGTCGCGTTCTCTCATCTGACCTCCTCATACCCAAAGTGACAATCTGTGCAGCGATGTGGGCTACGAATCGTACAAGGCTTATCGCAAAGGCCCATCCCCAGAAGAGGCTGCTCATTTCTCGGAACCAACTCGTATCAGCATGATCGCTGTAAAGCGTTCCGTTTTCCAGTCTGTCGCCTCCATGTGCGCATGATTTCCGCTGCAGCATTCCCCCATGTGCGGACTTGCTCACCGTCTTTCCCATTCAGGGCCCTCCCAGCGTTGACGATTCACACCGCTGTGAAACAGGCAAAGAAGGCCTTTGTGAACGTGTCTAATCCGCGCTTGAAGGCGTGGGGCCCCACAGCGACCGGTCTCTCAATAGTGCCAATCTTGCCGTATCTGTACGACAAGCCCGTAGAACACGCCACGGATTGGGCCTTCGAGTGGCTAGAGAAAAAACTGATCGAGCAGCAAGAGAAGGGCAAGACGGACGGCAAGACGGACCTATGACGACACTGGTTATACCCGTAGAGTACTCTGCTTCCGATACGATGTTTATACACACCTAATCTAATCGACTTGCGAGAATTATCCGTCCGAGTTCCACGCAGTGTGGTTCTGTCAAGAGTGATAATCTGCGCCTGATATCGATTACCACAGCTGCTAATGCAAGCCGGACGTGCATTCAGTGTCAACGCATAGGGTATTTCGGTTTCAGAGCCACGTTCTCGTTTCGATTCCGGTGTCTGGGGAATTCCAAAGTCGTGTTACTTGGCTGGTACCGCCCAAGGAGTCGTACTGATATATGCGGGAGGGAGACAGAATGATATTCAGGGCAACGGTCTACGATTCCTCGACATATTTATGACGGATGTCCTTCCATTGTTTCTAGCGTTATTGGAACCAATAGAGTCAGAACAAAGGAGTGCAGGTAGAGAGAAGCGGAACGTACGCCCTGGTTCCAGCGGTCCCAGAAAGCGGTGACACCGATGTCGAACCCCACACCGAAAGCAAACGCGCCAGCAAAGATAGTGGACACGTAAATGCCTAGAAAAGACGGTCAGTTGGATGGTTGATGACTAGATGTGAATGTTATAAGTCGGGCTAAGACTAGGGCACTCACTGTTGCGCCGGACGAGAGTGTTGTAGAACGTGCTGGCGATCTAGCGATACATGTGAGTAATTCAGTGGATTCCAACGCGAGTGTAGTACATACGCTCATGGCTGCGTGACGAAGGAACGAAAGGAGGCTGAGTGGGATGTGGTAGGCGTGCGCCCGTGTCCCTCCGCGAGACGCGAGGCTGCTCTGTCGGCGAAGTCCGAGCCGCCGGGCGCACGCTTGAAACGACTCAAAGGTCGTTCGCGCTCTTGGCCCAAAACACCACCCACGACGTCCGCGGGCTGCGTCGCTCTCACCACGCTCGCCTAAAAGCACATCATGTCGCTGTCGCTGCTCAAATCCCTGCGGGCACCGCTCATACCACGTCGCCTTCCCCGACCGCTCTGTGTGAGACACTATCTCCCTGGTAAGGACGACAGTATCCCCAACGTGACCGACTTTGTCAACGAGGAAAGCGAAGACGACTCGCTATCACCCAGAGGCACGGCCTACGGCGAACCAAACCCACCCACGCCCAAAGAAGAAGGCATGCCGGGCATGGCGCGAACTCCGAAGCTCAAAACAGATCCGATATACAGCCTGTACGTCAAGTCGACGAAGACGAACACGATCGTGACGTTCGCGAAACCGAGTGGCAACGTCCTGCGGACGTTCACAGGCGGGTCGGTCGGGTTCAAGCGGCGGAACCGGTCGACGTACGAGGCGGGGCACCAGTGCGCGATGAGCATTTTTGAGGTGATGAGGAAGGCGAAGGATAAGACGGGCGGGCGGATGGCGGTGCAGGTGTTCTTGAACGGATTTGGGCAGGGGCGGGATGCGATGGTGAAGGCGTTGGCGGCCGCGGAAGGGGATGACCTGCGAACAATGATCGTCGGGGTCACAGACAAAACACCCATCAAGATTGGTGGTACAAGGGCTAAGAAAGCACGTCGGCTGTAGGATATTGTGAGTGCATATGCGCTGTGCGCCGTTCACGCTTTTCCTTGAAGTTGACATTCTGCGGCTAGGCTTCATTACCCTGGTGTTCTGCAAACGCTTGCTCTGCTTTCGTGTATACCCTTGGCTACGTGTATCCTTTGCTATCATAACTACTTGGTGCTAAACAAATTTTCTCAAATCCATCGCTCGTCTGTCTGTCATCGAGATTCGACTCTTTCGCTCTCCCTCCAAACCCTAACCCCTCTCTCGTCGGACTCCCGGATATGTGATCCTGCTGAGTCAGCTTCAGTTTGGGGCATGGCGCGGGGCTGCGCGCTGACGTGCTGGGACGGCATGCGGCACTGCGGGAGGCCCGCTCGTTTCCTATATCTTGCGTCCTATCCACCATCATCCTCTTTCACAGATTTTCACGTCTCTCATTATTTTGTCTCGTCACCATAGCGTCTAGAATCCTCCGCCTACATTCGTTGCACCGCATGTCGGAAGCGTCCATCACGGAAGGTGCCCAGGCGATGGCGGCAGATGCCTTCCCGCTTCTGCCCCCCGCCAAAGAAATACCGTCAACGTTTGTGGCAAGTATAAAGAGCTGGTGCGTAGCCTTATCATGCAGCGTGGTGATCCCGTCTGACGAAGTCGAAGGTGGTCCGCCGGCGAAAAGGAAAGCGCCGCCAGTGAGGAACGACTATTACGGTACGCCTTTATCCCAAAGTGTTTCTAGCACTAAGTATTAAATGTTGCTTGCGTTGTAGGAAACTACCATACTTCAGACCCTCTAGCTCAACACCCTCGACACCTGACAACACCTATCCAGTCGTGGCACACAGTCAACGGATCACACTAGACGATCCAAAGAAGTATCTGAATACCTTCTCAATCGAACCCGTCAACCCGGCCCGTTCTGCCCCTCCCCCCGCTGTAGTCCTCCACGGATATGGTGCAGGACTCGGTTTCTTCTTCCAAAACTTCCCCGCTCTAGGCCGTTGGGCTGGGACCCGAGGCGCATCTGTACACGCTGTAGACTGGCTAGGCATGGGCCGCTCTGCACGTGTGCCATTCACCGTTAAGGCAAAGCGCAACGACATTGACGGCCGTGTGCGCGAGGCCGAGTCGTTCTTTGTTGAGTCCCTCGAGGAGTGGCGGCAGAAGATGGGCTTGGAGAAGATGACGCTCGTCGGGCACTCCCTTGGTGGATACCTCAGCGTCGTGTACGCGCTGCGGTACCCTACACGCGTGAGCAAGCTCATCCTGGTATCGCCGGCCGGTGTGCCTCGGGACCCAAACTCGACCGAAACACCCTCGCGAGAGATAGACAGCACGAGTGGGAGCGACTCGGACAGCGCGGAGCCTGCGTCGCAAGGCAAGGTTGACGAGATGCGGTCGGATCAACGCACGGAGCAGCGCAAACAGAGTAACGCGAGGAAGCTGTTTACTTATTTGTGGGAAGAGGGTTGGAGTCCGTTCCAGGTTGTTCGCTCGACATTGTTCTGGGGCCCCATGCTCGTCGGCAAGTACTCGAGCCGGAGGTTCATTGGGCTTAGTCTGGATGACACCAAGGCTATGCACGAGTACATTCTGAACATCACTCTTGCCAAGGGTTCCGGCGAATATTGTATTTGTGAGCGGATTTTGCATTGGTCCCATGTCCATGACTGATTTTTCATCCACAGCGCATCTCCTCGCCCCCGGTGCGCATGCACGTCGACCAATTGTCGACCGTATCCATGATGTCAAAGTACCGGTCACCTTCATCTGTAAGTATTTGAGAATTACGTCTGACCATATCAAATTGCTCACAATTTTCCACTGCAGACGGAGACCAAGATTGGATGGACCCCCAGGGTGGTTACGATTCCGTAGAGAATTTGCGCAAAGCAGGAAACGGAAAAGGTAGAATGTACATTGTCCCGCACGCTGGTCATCATGGTAAATCGTCACTACGAAACCTCCGTTCGTGGCAAATGCTGACGTTCTTATGTTTTAGTGTATTTGGACAACCCCAAGGCGACGAACGACCTCATCGTCAAGGAACTAGACCGCGACTTTCCTCAGGTAGTATAGAGGACCTCATTACCAAGGACTCACCTACGCTTTTCACTCATCCTAGATCTGCTTGGTTATCTACGTGTTTGCTTAACAGCATGAGTCTAGATTTATTTATGTGTAGCACCATCATTGACTCTGCATCCTCACAAGTATACCTGCATGTTGTACAGTACGTACCGTACTCTTCCTAATTCATCTACGCGATGTCCCCTATTATCTTAGCCTAGTGTCGCGAGCGACGATGTCAAAGCTTGTCGAAGACGTTGGAAGACATGCTCAAAACAGGTAAGCGGTATTCCCTTTCTGGTAAAATGCCCCTAGCTCACTGCTTGTGAATTGCGACAGTACGAACGTAACGCTCCATCCCCGATGTTTATATAAGGCCTCCGGATTTTCGAACGTCGGGTCTCAACTTGCGCTCTACCCTCACCCTCCTGTATTGAGCACATAGCCAGATAGCATGTCCCGGTCACAGCTCGAATTCAAAGGATATGCTCTCACCGGTGCGTATTATCAGTCTGGCCGTTTCCTGTTGACTCAATAGTCTATGAAGACCCTCACAACTTCCTCGATCTAAAGATCACAACTGTCAAGCCCAAGACCTTCTCTGCAGACGATGTCGAGATTCAGATCACTCACTGCGGTGTATGCGGTTCCGACTTACATACTCTGAAGCAGGGCTGGGGTGAAAGCAAGCTCCCCCTTATTGTCGGCCATGAGATCGTCGGCCATGCCGTTCGCGTCGGTGACAACGTCAAGGACATCAAGGTCGGCGACCGCGTCGGCGTTGGGGCCGCCATCTGGAGCTGCATGGACTGCAGACAGTGTAAAGAGGGATACGAGAACTACTGTCCTCAGAAGCTTTCCACCTATGTAAGATTTCGCTGTTTCGTATGCGGTTCGACTGCTCACGATTTTGTTCGACAACTAGAACGATGAATACAAAGACGGCATTGTGACCCAGGGAGGTTACGCATCTGCTATTCGTTCTCATCATCAGTTCGTCTTCCCTATCCCTGACGCCATCGAGTCCAAGTATGCCGCCTCGATGATGTGTGGTGGACTTACCGTCTATTCTCCACTCAAGGTCAATGGCGCCGGACCCGGCAAGAAGGTCGGCGTAATAGGAATTGGAGGGCTGGGTCACTACGCTGTGCTCTTTGCGAAAGCCATGGGCGCCGAAGTGTACGCCTTCACCCATTCAAGCAACAAGATGGAGGACGCGAAGAAGCTGGGTGCAGACCATGTCGTCGACACGACGGATAAGGTGAGCTAGGCGGAGTCTTATATCTGGCTACGAACTAAGACTTTATAAAGGGCTTTGCCAAGCCCTATGCCTCCACCCTCGACATCCTGATTTCTACGATGGATGCGACTCCACAACTTCCCATTAGGGAATTCTTGTCCATGCTCTACGTGCACGGCCGGCTTATCAATGTTGGAATCCCTGATATGGATAAGCCACTTCCTACCCTTCACGCTTTCGACCTTGTTCCGAATGGCTGCTATATCGGCGGCTCTGGTGTGGGATCAAAGAGAGAGTGCATGGACATGCTACGTCTCGCTGCCGAGAAAGACGTGAAACCGTGGATCCAGGAGTTGCCTATGAAGGACGTGAAGAAAGCGTTGGAAGGTCTTGGAAACAATACGGTCAGATATCGATTTGTTTTGAGTCAGGACCTAGTGTGATCACAGTGTTCATATCGTCTCGTCGTTGTTCTCCCTGTTGTCGAATACTACGGTTGCCTAAAGTGGCACGATACCCATCAGTATCAGTTATCGCTGATGCGCTTCTGGATGCCGTCTTCCGAGCGCTCATCTGCCCTCATGGTCTTGCACATCTTTCACCGAGTCGATGTTTGTCGTCTAGACTCTAGACGGTATGTTCACCGTAGCTACTTGCGGTCATAATGATAAACTCAGTATACTTCTACTCTTAGAATTCGCGTGCCTCATAGCCTGAAGCTCACATGGCAAAGAAGAAGGGACCGCCGTATGTGGATGACCCTGAATGCCAATATGTCGTGGTTGACGCACCGTGGCCCGATGACAAGGCAGGGAGTAGTCGGGATAGGCGGTTTTTTAACATGGTAGCTGTGTGGCTGTCATACATGACGAACCCGCGAATATGGCCGGAGGAACTGTACTACGTGAGCACGGTATGTACTCGCTTATTATATCATGTCTTTTCGTGGGGTGTGCAAGGAGAAGAGCTCAACGTTTCAAGCAGCTGTGTTGACATATCTCATGCAGCGAGCAGATATTGTAGTAAAATATCCGCAAGGTGTGGATATTAATTCAATATTTGGTGAACACCAGTGGCGCGATTTCCTAACGATAACACATCCGAAAATGGCGAACAAACGGTCCTATATCTTCCCCTTCAACTACCGTAGGCTCGGGCACCCTGCTGAACGTTCGTCATATCTGTTACACGATGCTGTTTTCCGATATTGTGGGCTGATTGAACTGTTTCTATTTCACCACTTGGGTTTTCTCACAAATAGACAATTGGACAACACATATACCTGACGGAGACCCCCCTCCCAGTTGGGGAGCCCCGCCTTTCCACTTCCCTTGGCCGAGTCCATTGTATGCAGAACACTTCCAGAAATCATGTACCTCACTTGCGTTACCCATGTCAAGATCGGAAGAGAAACATGAAGAAAAGCCCGCCACCCCTCCGCCGGCTGAGGTATGAGTCATAGTGAAAGGTTCACTTGCAGTATAGAGCTTACCTTTGGTTCTTTTCATAGGATGCAGACCTTCCAGCCCATTATGCGCTTGCCCATCATCTTCCGGACGATCTGCCCCCACCAGACGAGATACCTTCCCAAGAAGAGGCCAAATTCAAGCCAGAACCCCTGCAGGCTCCTCGTGAGAGCACATATTGTCCCAAAAACTGGTATGACAGCTCAGTGTACTTGCACAGCGCAACGCCTATTCGTGAACAAACTTGACCCCTACGACGAAGGTGAGCTTAAATTCCTACTTAACGATCAATGCGACTCATCGGTCTACGGCTCGATGTAGAGAATTTCGCTGCGCTTTTCCTCAAGGATGAGCCCTTGCCTATCACACTCCCCGAAGTGAAAACTGAGCCCAAAGTGGAAGGTACTGTGGTATCGTAATGGCTTTTCTGTGTATTGATCTGACACATGATGAAGCACACGAACCATCTGCTGATCTGGTGGACGCAATACGCCAGTACGAAAACATGCTTCAGCACGAACAGGATGCGATGCAAGCCAATGGCGCCGCAGTGAAAGCAGAACTCGGTGTAGTCAATAATCATGTCAAACCAGAGCCTGACGCAGAAGGTGTGTACGACATCTCTCGCTGTTGTTGAGGTTAGCCTAAACGCATAGGTAGCATTCCAAGCTTCTGACCAGCTTATCGCTGCCATCGCGGCTCATGAGGCTCAACTCGCCCGAGAAAGGTCGCAAGTTAAAGCAGAAGAGGAGCAAGCTGGCACCCAACAAAGCGCTGCTTCTGTGGGACCAGGATATACAGTTAAACAGGAATCCGAAGCGGAGTCGCTGCCTCCGAGACGTGAGTGTTTAGAGTATGTTAGCTGACAAGCGCGGAATAATGATCGTGCCGATGATTAGCATCCTCCTCGTCGTCCTTGAAGAGGGTGAAACAGGAACCCGCTGATCCTGGATTAGGTATGTAGAACTTGCTTGTCTATCGCCGCACGTCGCTCAACACAACTTGTGTAGTGTACCAGAACAAAAGAGTCCGGTATTAATGAAGTCATGTGGCATGAGATTGTAGCACTCAGCCAACGGTTGTGGCTGTAGCAGTCTGCACATTGTATCATACCTAAGGTCGTTCTATGGTCTGCATGGGCTAGTCTGTTTACGAGCATAACCATCTCCGCACCTACGGCACTTCGTACTTTTGTGTCTCATAGCTCATGGAGTATGGTTTCTAGAGACGCTTGATGATAGCATCGGTGACCTCTTGAGTGGTACTCTTGCCACCGAGGTCCGGCGTGAGAATGGTGCCTTCGCGTACAACCTCGTCGACTGCCTTATCGAGGCGGTCTGCTCCTTGTGCATAACCCAAGCGGCGGAGCATGAGTGCGGCAGAACGAATGGAGGCAATAGGGTTTGCAATGCCTTTGCCGGCAATATCGGGTGCAGAACCATGCACGCTATAGAACAAACATCATGAGTAATGCATTCGTCGGAAGACCATCAGACTTACGGCTCTCCCATAACAAAGTTATCGCCAGCGTTTATTGAAGGGACAAGACCAAGAGAGCCCACAAGAGCAGCAGCAGCGTCACTGGAATGTCACAAAGTCAATTGAACTCGCCGCCTATGAAGTACGAGGCTGGCTTACGAGAGAATATCGCCATACAAGTTTGGTGCAACCAAAACATCGTATATCTGGGGCTCGCGGAAGAGGCTATTTAACAAAGCACATACACCTCAGTGGTGAATTTATATTAAAGTAGATAGATACGGACCGGTAGACAGCGCTATCAACAATCTGCTCGGCGATTGTGACATCGTCGTATTTGGGTGCATACTTGAGCGGAACAGAGCGCACAGTCTCGCGGAAGAGACCGTCGGTGACAGACAATACGTTTGACTTATGGATGATAGTCACTAGCTAGTTGCGAGATTCGTTCAGATGAGTTCCGTAACAACAGGCGTCTCGACTGGGACTATGACTTACCTTGCGAGGGCGAGTGAGCGCGAGGTCAAAGGCCATGCGACCGATGCGTTCTGATGCACGCTCAGTGATCAGACGCGTAGCACGAGCCTCACGACCGTGTTCACCGTGGGTGAGCTCTTCTTGTTTGATATACTTCATCGACAAGCGTTAGCTACGGTGTCGGTGGACTTAGAAAGACATACCAAACACTCAGTATTTTCACGGACAACGACGAGGTCAACAGCGGGTTTATCTAATGGGTTTGGTGCAACCTACGGCAGCAGTCCAGTCAATTTAATCTATATACTCTCATGACATCATGTACGTACCGAAATTACGGGTCGAACGTTAGCATAGAGATCAAGGGCCTTGCGTAGCGCGACAATAGGCGAGGAGTAGCCCGCAACTCGCTTGGACGGTGAACTTTGAATGTAACGGTCAACAATGGTCAGTCTCAACCTCAAGGAAGGGACGTACCTGACTGCTCCAAATAGCCCACAATCACACTCCTTCATTGCTCTACGCATAATCCGTCAACACGGGATGCACTAGGCTAAAGTGTACGACTACTTACTCGACAGTCTCTTCTGGAAGAGCGGTGCCTGTTCTTGTAAAGAGCTCAAAACCTGCGACAAGGTTCACGAACTCTGGCTTGGGGATATCGGAGCCCAGGGCCTCGATAGCAGAACGAGCCGCAGGGATAACTTCATGGCCAATACCGTCCGCTGGTATGAGACCGATTTTGAGTGAACTGCGCGCAGCAGTAGCAAAGGTACGGCGAAGAGGTATCCGGAACATCGCGGTCAGCTGTAACTTGTGCAAAGCAGTTGCTGGAGCGCATGGGTTGATGGAATTGTTTTCTTTCGAGTCATGCGATAGGCATTGATTATGACAGCATACTGAGGCAATGGTATAGACATGGCGAAATGGCCGAGCGGTCTAAGGCGCTAGAATCAGGCTTGTCCAATCTAGTCCGTATCCCGGGCGTGGGTTCGAATCCCACTTTCGTCATGGTATTCAAAGCCAAATGCTGTATTTTTTCAGCGCTTTTGGATTCTTTCTTTAACTCTCCAGAGTCTAGTAGATTTTTGGTTCTTAAGTTTTCATATCTTATTCGCAGGAAAATGAGCAGAGAGACAGTGAGATGAAGCGACGTTTCCGGCCAAGTTGACTGTTGATCAATGTTGATCAACACATTGTGATCAAAGGTTGAGCGCTCATCGCGTTCGGCGGCGCATGCTGAGCGCTGATTGCTCGACGTCTTGAGCGACCACCACGAGTTACTGAAACTCTCGAGGTCGAACTTTCAACATGTACAACGGCATTGGCTTGACCACGCCTCGTGGAAGGTGTGTATCATTAAAACCTCATATCTTCTGTAATATCTGACTCTTCCGCTACGCAGTGGAACGAACGGATATGTTGTTCGTAACCTTTCAGTCCTGCGTCATCACGAAACGGCCGCTGAACGGGCTGCTGCGTGGGACGCTGCGCCTCCAAAACATCGAGAACCTGACGCAGAAATCTTGGAGCATGAGAGGAAGCGAAAAGTCGAAGTCAAGTGCTTGGAGTTGCAGCTTGAACTCGAAGAGAAAGGGTTCGTACGTCAGACTTGATGTCGATTTGTTTCACTCACTTCACCTTAGAATTGAGGAAGTCGAGATTGAGACGCAAGTCAGCGCTTTGCGGTCGAAGTTGCTCGCGACGATGACAGCTGGCCCCGATCTACGCAACCTCAGGCCGTCGGATAGGCACGGTAACGCGGCCGCCAAAAAGGAAGAGCTGAGCAAGATGGCGAGGGCCTTGGGAACCCGGAGTGACTACACAGAGGGCGACGCTTTTGACAGGGAGAAGCAGGAGGAAATAAAAATGCAGAGGATGGCAGAGCGGGAAGAAAGAGAGAGGCAGAGAGAGGAGGAGCGAGAAAAGATGAGGGTGCAAAAGGAAAAGTGGGAAGCGGAGAGGAAGGAGCGGGATCGTCTGAGGCGGAGGGAGGAGGACCGTAGGCGTAAGGAGAGGGAAGAGGAGATGAAACGCAGGGAACGCATGCCGCCCCCGCCACCCCCAGGCCGTGACCGCGACAGAGGTTCTGACAGAGGCAGAGACTACCGCGATCGACGCAGCAGGAGCCCGCCGCCCCGCCGCGGTTCGCCCTCCGGCAGAGACCGCGACTCGCAGCGAGGACCGCCGGCCTCGCGCTCCCCGTCTCGGTCGCCGGTCGGTCGCAGGCGTCCGTCATCGCGCTCGGCTTCGCCCCCACGCCGCGCCCGCCGCCGCTTCAGCTCGCGCTCACCCTCTCCCCCGGCGCGGTACAGACGCTCTGGCTCCGTGGAGCCCCCCTCTCGTGGCGCACGTGGGATGTCGGGCTCCCCGCCGCCGCACCCGAGGCGGACGAGCGAGCTTGACAGAGATAGGCGGGATCGAGACAGGCCCCCGCACGAGGACCGGCGCGAACGCCGTCGTTCGCCCTCGCGGTCCTTGTCACGGTCGCCGCTACGTGATGAAGATACTCGCAAGAGAGGGCGCACGAGCTCGCCTACCCCTCCGCCTCGGGGTGAGCGGGGCCCTCGCCGTGCTCGCTCGTCGTCTTCGGATTCGTCAATGTCTGTCAGCAGCCGGTCGAGCCGTAGTCGCAGCAGGAGCTGAATGGACGGAAGGGCTTCTATCGTCAGTGCTACCGTGATTTCCCCGTAATTTGCCCATGTCTTTTTTCTGTAACAACATGCACATGTAGTCCTTACGAACGAGTTGCTTGAGCCGCAATAGCGTAAATAGCTTGAGGGATACATGCCGTGCAGTCATAATCTTGAGCCACGTGGGACGCACCTCCGAGCAGCTTGACTCACGGCGGCCTCGCCAGAGCAGCAGAGTCAGAAGAGATCGTCGACCTTCCCGCACATCGTGCCTGCCAGCGGACGGCAGCCTTCCCACGCAGCTCGCCGTCTTTTCAAGTGAGGTAAACGCCCTCCGAGTCATCGTCGCACTTGTGTTTCAACCGTCATGACCACCCGCTCTCTCGGACGTCTAGCACAGAGGAGGCTCCTCGGCGGCCGTGGCTTCGCCCCCTGTGCGCGGTATGCATCCTCGGTACGTCTTGTCGCGCACTCATGCCATAGTGTCGGATGCAACTGAAGCAGTACAATGCAATTTTTTGGTCCTACGCCTTCTAGTGGACAGTCCCGACGGCCCCGAGCAAGAAGTACGCCGCCGTCACGCACTCGGAGGAGCCCAGCGCGGTGCCCGCATCGGTGCAGTCGGCGATTGACCGCGCAAACACGTACATCCTGCCCGTGTATGCTCGCCCGCCGCTGGTGCTCTCGCACGGCAAGGGCGCCTACGTATGGGACACCCAAGGACGAAAATATCTCGACTTCAGTGCTGGAATCGCTGTGAACGCACTGGGGCATGCAGATGAAGGTGTCGCTCAGGTGAGTCTTGTTCTAAGTCTGGTGCACCGTCATGTGGTGTCCCGCGACGTGGGCTTTTGTAGGCGAGCACGCCGCCTGCTGGTTTGTGAGAACCCGTATGACTGGCCCAGGTACAGTCAGGGTGCCTTTCTCGCCGACGTGGGACCTACAATTCGGCGATGAATGCACTGCATGACTTGCCTAGCTGTAATGTAACTTTACGAGACGACTAACTGACACGCTTGTATTGGATACCTCGGTGTTGGTGTCTCCTATAGGTCATGGCAGCTGAGGCCTCACGGCTGCTTCATTCGAGCAACGTGTACCACCACCAATGGGCAGGCAAGCTTGCTGAGCTGCTCATTACTCTCACGCAAAAGGAAGGCGGATTGGGTTGGCCGACGGGGTCGGCGGCACAAAAGAACGGCAAGGTCTTCTTCGCGAATACGGGCACGGAGGCGAACGAAGGCGCGCTCAAGACCGCACGTAAGGTGGGAAAGGTGCGCTGGGCAGCGAAACACAACAAAAGCTGGGACGACCCCGCCTGCGACAAGTACGAGATTGTGTGCTTCGAGCAAGCGTTCCACGGGCGGTCGATGGGCGCGCTGAGCGTGACTCCTAACGCGAAATACCAGAAGCCGTTTATGCCCCTGATACCCGGTGTGAAAGTCGGGAAGCTCAACGACACTGCAAGTATGCAAGAGCTGGTCGGTGAGAAAACATGCGCAGTCATTGTCGAGCCGGTACAGGGAGAGGGAGGGATCTATCCTGCCGAAGAGTCCTGGCTGCGTGCGCTCAGGAAACGATGCGACGAAACCGGCGCGGTGCTGATTTTTGACGAAATTCAGGTGAGTCTATTCGAGCTTCGACATGTTACCGTCGATGTGCCTGTTCTCCGGGTGACGTGGGATGCTAATGTACGGTCTTCCCTTGCCGCTGATAGTGTGGGCTATACAGAACCGGGACGATGTGGGCACATTCTACCCTACCGCCCGACTGTCATCCCGATATTGTGACTATGGCAAAGCCGCTAGCAAATGGGTATCCCATCGGCGCAGTCATGATGAGGGACAGCGTGGCTGAGCCGATGACTACAGGTACGTGATTGTTTGCACAGGCTCATTTTCGTGTAGCTGACTAGAATGATAGGCTCGCATGGAACGACGTTCGGAGGGTCGCCACTAGCGTGCGCGCTAGGGTACCATGTCCTGTCGCGGCTGTCTGCGAAAGAGTTCATCGCCAATGTACAGGAGACGAGCGCGTATCTGCAAGCCCGGTTAGATCAGCTCCCGACGTGGTTTCCCAATACCCTGAAGGCTGGTGTGCGAGGACGTGGCCTGATCTTGGGCCTGGGATTCAAAAACGCTGAGGACCCTGCGAAGCTCATGAAGATGGCGCGGGAACGGGGTGTGCTCATTCTGACGGCTGGCAAGGACGCTGTGCGGTTTGTTCCCAGCCTGAATATTGGGCGTGCGGAGGTAGACCATGCTGTGGACGTGCTGGAGAGTTGTCTACAGGCAATGTAGAGCGGTCTAATGTTTCCCTGTGATATCTAGAGTATATCTATAATTTTGAGTAACTAGAGATCCCCAACCGGTCCAAGCTCGAGTAATGGTTTCGGACCCACGGGGGATCGGTCAATGTCGGTTTGTTGAATAATTCCCAAGCATTCCCGGACTCGGGTGTGTTTTGGCTGTAACAATTTACTGGTCCTGGACCGTGGGAGCCGACTCGACAACCAATCATCCTCTGTGTTTTATCCAATTTCTCCCGTCACGCGTTTCCACGAAAGGGGTCCCTTCCCATAAGAGGACGAGGCCAATCCTGTCTGTGCCATTTCCCGAGTCTCCTTCTTCCTTCACGCGTATATCCTCCTCATCGTCCTAGTCGTCGTCCTCGACGTCTGCAACGATGGACAAGCTCTCTTCTCTCGCAAAGTTCAAGGCCTCGTGTCCCTACCTCGCCCGCACGAAGAGCTCGACCCTCCGCACGCTCTGCACTAAAGCGTCCCCGCGCTTCCCGACCCTCTCCAAGCTCACCGAGAAGGCGACGGGATGCCCGGTCATGGGCCCCGCCCTCCAGCTGCGCTCTGGTCAGATCGTCGCCGGCTACGCCAGCGTCGCGGGAACCGCCGACGTCGACAAGATCCACCACCACAAGGGTGTGTCCCTCGAGCCCACGCCCGCTAACATCGAGAAGTGCCCCCATGCGTCCAAGGCCCTCGCCGCGGCACGCATGGCGGAGGACCTCGCGAGAGCCAAGGCAAAGGCGATGAAGAGCAAGGAGTCGCACGCGTCCACCTCCAAGGTCGCGGCCGCCGTCGGATGCCCTTTCCATGCCGGTACCGCTTCCCCCGAGAGCGCAAAGAAGGCCCCCGTCCCCGGAGGCTTCGACTATGAGAAGTTCTACGTCGACGAGCTCGAAAAGAAGCACCAGGACTCGTCCTACCGCTACTTCAACAACATCAATCGCATGGCCGACAAATTCCCCATCGCCCACACCGGCAATGTGAAGGACGAGGTGGAGGTGTGGTGTGCGAACGATTACTTGGGTATGGGCAACAATCCTGTTGTGCTCGAGACCATGCAGTGAGTGTCTCACGCTTTTCGCTGGAGCTCGTGTGACATTACCGGTTTTCTTTTTCGCGTTTTTAGCCGCACGCTGAACACGTACGGGCACGGTGCCGGAGGTACCAGGAACATTGCTGGTAACACCGGCATGCATCTTGCGTTAGAGGAAGAGATAGCTCAGCTTCATCGCAAGCCTGCCTCTCTCGTCTTCTCTTCTTGCTATGTTGCCAACGACGCGACCCTCGCGACCCTGGGGTCCAAACTCCCGGGTTGCGTGTACTTCTCTGATACTATGAATCATGCTTCTATGATTCAAGGTATGCGTCACTCGCTGGCGAAACGCGTCATCTGGAAGCACAACGACCTCCAGGACCTTGAGATGAAGCTTGCGCAGTATCCCAAGGAGACCCCAAAGATCATTGCCTTTGAGAGCGTGTACTCGATGTGTGGTAGTATTGGTCCTATCAAGGAGCTTTGCGACCTCGCTGAGCAGTACGGTGCCCTCACCTTCTTGGACGAGGTGCACGCTGTCGGTCTTTACGGTCCTCACGGTGCCGGCGTCGCTGAGCACTTGGACTGGGAAGCTCAACTTGCCGCCGGTAACAACCCTGAGCCTATCAAGGGTTCCATCATGGACCGCATTGACATCATCTCCGGTAAGCTATCACGGAAAACCTTGCCTCCGTAAGCCGCACTAACATCGCATTGACAGGAACCCTCGGAAAGGCTTATGGTGCAGTCGGTGGTTACGTTGCAGGTTCAACCGACTTCATCGACATGATCAGGTCATATGCGTCTGGCTTCATTTTCACGACTTCTCTTCCTCCCGTCAACATGGCTGGTGCTCGCGCTAGTATCTCTTACCAGCGCGAATACATGGGCGATCGTCAATTGAAGCAGATCAACGTCCGGGCCTTGAAGTCACGCTTCGAGGCTCTTGACATCCCTGTCGTCCCCGGTCCCTCTCACATCGTACCCGTCCTCGTTGGCGACCCCGCGCTCGCGAAACTCGCCTCTGACACTCTCCTTGCCAAGCACCACGTCTACGTTCAGGCTATCAACTACCCTACTGTCGCGCGCGGCGAGGAGCGTCTCCGGTTCACTGTCACCCCCGGCCACTCCGTCGACCAGATCAACCGCCTTGCTAAGGCTGTCGACCAGACATTCACGGAACTCGGTATCAAGCGCACCTCAGAGTGGAAAGCTCTCGGCGGCCGCGCGAACGTCGGCATGCCGGACGCGCAGCCCGTCGAGCCCATCTGGACGGACGCACAGATCGGTTTGTTGGATGGTACGGCACCGAAGATGCTGAGGACGGGCGATCACCGTGTGGTCGACGGGAGGGCGGTGCGTGTGACGAGGGAGAAGTTCAACGACCTCCTCGGCCCGTACATGGAGGCTCCGGCTATGTATCAGGCTCCCTCGGTCAACATGCGCCTCGAGATCCCGGCTGCGCCGGTGCACGAGCGCGTGCGCATCGCCGCCACCGCTTGAAGCATCCCCCATCCCCTGTCTCATCGCTCTCGTACATACCTGTGAACGTGTTCTGTGTCTGTATCGGAAGGATGGTCTCTGTGTTCTTGTATATCCGAGCGATGTTGGTGGCGTGCTGCTGTACCACTCAAGAGCTTTCTGATTGTACGTCGGTAGTGTAGCGAAATGAAGAGACAAGTTGTTCTGTACACCTGCTTCGTTCTGGTCTCATTTTCGTGTGTCCTGACTGTCCGGCGCGCCGCGCTTAATGTGACGCGGTCATGTGATGTCACGCGCTGTTGATTTGGCCCGCGCCACGCGTCTAAATGACCGCGACTCTTGTCTCGAGTTTCGCTCCATGCTCAGTACCCCCACCATGTCGCAGCCACCCCCCTCAACACCAAGACCAATTCTGACGAACACTACTAATGTTGAGTCCAGTCAAACCAGCCAACCAGACGACTCAAAGACCCTTGTACTGCGCTCACCGACGTCAACCACTAAACGACGCGCGGATAGAAACTGGACACTAGGGACGAGAAAGCGTGTCAAGATCGAGAATAAACGAGTAGAGGAAGAAGAGACGTCAGATGAGAGTGACTCGGACTCGGACTCGGATTTGGAGGAGCCCATACCATCTGCCCGACGACATAATGTGTTCGGTATCCGAGATGCGTGGATGATGGCTGGGCCGTCGAGCTTGGGGAAACTCGCGACTCGTACGTCGTATTCGCCGCTTTTGCCCTTGCTGAGATTATACTTACTTCAATTTGGTGATAGTACCTACACGTCCAATGCTTCAAGCTTTTGTTTCATCAGAACATTCGGATATATATCACTGCATATCCCAGTACCCCCAAACCTTGGTGACTGTCCCTTATGCTTGCGCATACTCGCATGGTGCGAAGCGTGGCGAAAATGATCTCCTCGCTGTTGCAACAGAAGAGGGCTCCACATTCATCGTGCCGACACCGGTGCGCGAGCCCTGGGACAACGGTTGGTCTGTCATATCTTCCGCGATGATCGCGTCTCACAAACATACGGCGTTTCCTAGACCCCTCGCGTGAATGGCAGCGGGCACATTCAGATGCCATCTTTGATATACAGTGGTCTCCTTCGGATAAGCTGATCGCAACCGTGTCAGCGGACAACATGGTGCGGATCAGGCAGGCAGAAGGGACAATAGCGGTTCGGGGAGCAGCTCTTCACAAGATGTACCATCACCGCAACACGATCAAGTGCGCTGCGTGGGACCCTGTGCGGGAAGATAACGTGATATGTACGGCCAGTCGCGACGGCATGATATGCGTTTGGGACTTGAGGGTCGGAGACGGAGACGGGATAGACTCTCGCAGACCGGTTGCAGTCATTTCCAATGCTCACGGCACGGGCAAGCGAGCCAAGAGCACTATTACTGCCCCAGCCGTTCGTGGCGTCACTAGTATTGTGTTTCCAGAGCATGACTCCAACGTGATAATCAGCTCTGGTGCATTCGACGGGTGGGTGTTCTGGAATTCAGCATTTATATTCACTAACCAACCGCTGTGGCAGGTCTCTTCATCAATGGGACATGCGCTTCCTGGACGCGAAACGACATGAGACGCGACAACGTGTCTCCCCGAAACCTATTACCACACCCCTACTAACTTCCATCGACCCAACCACCTACAACGGCAACCGCCGCGGACGGGGCATCACCTCTCTCGTCCACGGCACCGCCGCCTCTGCGGGCCTGCTCTTCGCACTCTCGGCGGACTCGCGCATCCACACCTACGACGCACGGACACTCGAGCCGCTTTCGGGAAGCACCGCTGGCCCAGAGACAGACGCATGGTCATACGCGCACGAAACAATGCGCGCGTACTCGTTTTACGTCCGCCTCTCGCTCTCGCCATGCGGGCGGTGGCTAGCGAGTGGAGGTAGCAAGGAAGGGACCGTGTATCTATACGATGTGACGAGCAGCGCGACGGCGCGGAGACGCGGTTGCGGTGGAGATATGCGCGCGCGGTGCGTGAGGCTACATGGACAGGCGGGAGAAATCGGCGCGGTGGATTGGGCGAAAGATACCCTCGCGTCTTGTGCGGACGACCGGACGGTCAGGATTTGGAGGCAGGACTTGGAGTTGTACCGGCGCTGTCGAGAGGACCCCGAGGAAATGAAGTTGGATTGGACATGGTCCGTCGAGGAGTAGCGACTGTGCAGTGATTTGTGGGACGTGTAATCTAGATGTATCATAGACATGTAGAGTAGTATCTAACGGACATACCGGCGGAGGTGGCTATGGAGCTCGGTGAGACGGAAGATGTGGGAAGTGCTGACAGTAACATTGTTACCAAAGGGCTTCTTCACACCGACTCGGCCCCGTTGTTCGCATGTCAGATACGATGAGTTTCCATCGTTTGTACTCTTCTATCCGCGCCCACACGACGCTGAAAGAAGTGCGACATCGGACCTATGACACGTTGGTGCTTTCGCTATCATGAATTACGGCGGCGCAAGGTCGTCGACCAAAGTGGTTTGGGCATGCCTGGTTCCTGGCCATTTAAAGAATTTAAAGCTAATTTCCACATTGGAAGAAAACTTACCGGAACTGAGTGCTTCTACCGCTCGTATTGAACAGCGGAGTCTGCAATTGTGCCCAGACCTCGTGCACAAGCGAAGATCGATTCAGCGGCAGCATGAGACCGCCATTTCGCATAAAAGGACGTGAACTTGACTTATAACAATGAATAGTATAATAAAACGGCATAAGACAATGTGGAAGGTGCGGTGCGTACCAATCGCGTCCGGAAGAATGCCAAATTCACAGCGATTTCTTCAGCCGTAACAAGAAACCTCTAGTCGGTCGAGATATAATGAGCAATTATGATGATGTACAGACAGGGTATGCAACAGTGGTCCAGCAAAGAGCGAGAAAGCGACGAATAGCAGAGCGAAGGAGGATGTGACGATGAACCGTCTACTTCTTTTGTATAGCGTTCACTAGCCTTTGTAGCGGCATGGTCAGACACATGAGTTGGTACAATGTGGATGAATGGCTTACCAGTCCAAGCCCTCCTCCAAGCCCTCGCCTTTCAATGCACAGCTTCCCCTGACACTCCAATCTCGGCCCTTCTCTCCGCCAGCCAGGCCCAGTTGCTCACTTATCTCCTCCGGTTTCAGCGCACCCTCCATGTCCTGCTTGTTGCAAAAAACTAGTAGGGGAACACCGGCGAGTTCTTCCTCCGAGAGCATAGTCAGTAACTCTGATCGCGAGGTCGCCAAGCGGTCCTTGTCCGATGAGTCAATCACATAGATGATAGCGGACGTATTCGGGAAGTAACATCGCCAATAGGGACTAGAGAGACTTCAGACATAGAGGCCGGCGGAATGGGAACACACGCACCGAATACTTGACTGACCGCCAAGATCCCACACTTGGAACTTGATATTTTTATACTGTCATAGACATGAGCGAGTTGATGAAGCGTCATTATGGCTGACATCATACCTCTACGGTCTCAACGTTGAACCCAATAGCTGAAGACGCGATCGAATGAGTGGGAAAGCTTGAAGCATGCGTATGACACGTACTCGGAATCGTTGAGACGACCTCTCCGATCTGTTATTTGTGAGAAATCCGTTAATCCTACAGCGTACATCTCATACACACCTGCAGCCTGTACAGAATAGTTGTCTAACGTGGTATTAGGTCTCTGACTAAATGTTATGAAACGCGCAAGACTTACCTTGCCCGCGGAATCAAGACCGAGCATCAGTATCCGGACATCTTGATCTTTGCTCCAGCGCAAGAGTGACGAAAGCGAAGTGAACAACGATGAGAACGATAGACCCATGAGGAAAATATAAGAGAGTTGCAGAACGCAGGTGGAAGAAGCGGTCAGAGTTGTGAGTAAGTTACGGCCGTGGACCGCTGAGAAGCCGGGCGCTGGTTTCTAGACTCGGGTATTTCGACTCCTCGGTCCGCTACTGTTCGCTGTGCCTGAATTTCGTTCTTTGCTCCCTCCTTAGTGCACGCTTCACCCTGGACCTACAGCCTATGCTATACAAGAGAACACAGTCTAACAACACAACGTGATGACTGTCGGAGAGATTGACACGTCTAATGACGCGCTCATACGCAAAGAAAAACGAAAATCACGGAAACATTCTGAAACGGCGAAGGAGCACATTAACCCAGATGCTGAAGCTAAACCACAAGGCAGCTCCGATAAGAATATAAAGACAAAGCATCGGCGCAAGGAAGCAGCGGTCGTGACCGTGGCTACCGAGGCGATGGAGGAACAAGCGACATCGGAGGTCAGCGAGCGCAAGAAGAAGCACCGTCGCCATAAAGACTCGGAGGACTCGATACCGGACGGCACACACGCCAAAGCATCAGAGCCGATGTCGGAGGATACCCAAGACGCTGAGCTGATTGACGAGAGCAAGAACAAGCGGAAAGACAAGCGCAAGAACGCAGACGCTCTCGGTGAGGATTCGAACGAAGCCGGAAGGACGCATGGGATTTCAAAGGAAACGAGGAAGCATAAGCGGAGGGAGAAGAATGAGAATGGAGACGAGGATGTGACCGAGGCTGGCGCAGAGGATGAGAAGAAGAAGAGAAAGCGAAAAAAGGACAGGGTCTCAGACGAAACAGCTGAGGCTGAATCTCCCAAGGATACTGGACATGAAACTGGTCATGGGAAGAAGAAACGCAAACACTTGAGGTCTGGGTTCCCTAATCCCGAGGGGGACGATGAACTATCCGACCAATCCAAGAAAGGTACGTCGTGTCTTCCTACATAGGCCGTAATCTAACTCATGACTACCTGTAGCTCTTGTGTATGCCTATGTTTACGCGGAGAACCAGTCTAACTGGAAGTTCAACAAGGCTCGGCAGAACTGGCTTGTTCGCAACGTATGGTCTGATATCACGGTAGGTTATGCCGCTCGTGGCACCCGATTAATATGTTCTCATCATATCGCGTCATATCACACAGATACCAGAGAAATATTTCCCGCTCGTAAAAAATTATCTGTCCGCTATCCAAGGCGGCGCAAAAGAAGTAGATCCTTCCCGTTTGGAATCGCGCTGCCTGCTGACCGTAAATTGTAGACGTTTGTCAAGGCCTGTCAAACCTTCGTGCAATCCGCCGAGACCCAGAATGAATCACAAGCTGGTGACAACAAGACTACACAAGCTACTGATGAGGATGGAGCAACACCTACTACTGCGATGCCTTCAGCCGCCGATTGCAAAAGGCACAGGGCGGAAGAACTTCTTCACGTTTTCACTACGTCTGTGGCTTTATAGTTGCCCCCCTGAACCTGAGCTCCTAGATTGCCACCCGCTATGCCGTAAAAATAGAATGCTTGGTTCCAAGTTATGCTCTGGACAACACGAGGCTCTATCGTCGACCTGACTAACGAGTAGTCAAGGAATACTGTATTGAGTGGCAGGACTATCCGGCTCTACGACTTTGGACGCCCGTTTGCCTGTAAGAGCGGTCTGATCGTTTCCTTCAGGAGCAGAAGCGTCGGCTGGGTCAATCACGGGGATCGGTGGCGGACGATGTATTCATTGATGGCCTTGGTCGTCTCCGTTGACAGTGAGTTCATCATAACAAATGTACGAGTCTGGAAGCTGATTTAGCGACATTAGTATAGGGCAGGTGGTTTTCCGCTAGTGTATGTAACTACGGAAATTATCGGTAATACATCTGCTGCCGCCTTAGATTGGCTCCCAGCACTTTATAACCGTGCATATAGGAAGAGGACCTCTTCCCGTTCTATCTGACCTTGCCTGGCCCCAACGCTGCTATATGAACACAACCATGATTGTTGCCATCTCTTTGGCGATTATTATCGGGGTCCTCTGGCGTGTTATACGCCGGCTTTCAGATATATCACCCTTAGACAATATCCCTGGGCTTCGGGCTTCCTCGTGGTGGACAGGTATGATATACTCATTCGCTAGCTCCGCCATTGATTGATGATAATTACTTGGCGCTCCAGGCAACTTCGGACTTCTATTCGATAGCGACCGCGGGCTACAGTACCACCAAGACATTAGCAACAAGCACGGCCCTGTTTTCCGTGTTCATGGACCGTTCGGTGTAAGCCACAGTATGAACCATCGAATCCCTACATTACTCTTAACTACGTTTACAGTCCCGACTGTTGTATGTTTTTGACCCGAAAGCGCTACAATGTATTCTCGTAGACAAGCCAGCCAATTTTGACCATTCCGAATGGACACTATCGTTAGTCGACCGGTTTGTACAGTCAATATCTGAAATTCTCACTACTGCCATAGGCGGAATAGGCTCGTTTTCGGCCAGTCGCTTTTCACAGTCTCCGGTAGGTGAACGATAATCGCGCCTCTACTATAACTCATTGGCGACACCTCTGTCGGTACCTTTCAGGCGAACAACATCGTCGTCATCGCCGCCACCTAAATCCAGCGTTCTCGGCAAAGAACCTGAAGCTTCTGGTACCTACAATCTATACCATTGCCCATCAGGTACGTTTTACCGTCGCAGCAGCAAATCGGTCTCATAGATGTACGACTTCATCAGCTGCGCGATGCGATTCGCGAGGAATTAAGAGGTCAATCTGGCGAGGTTGACGTATTAGAGTGGACAGCTCGTGCGGCACTAGAAGCTATCACATACGCCGGCTGCGGATATTCGCTGGGCTCGCTAAAATTTCCGGACCAAGAGCTCCCGGTCGCTGATGCGTTGAAGGATCTTGTGTAAGTTTACCACATCATATCTAATATCGAAACTTCCTACAATGACATACGACCAACAGACCGGCACTGATGGATCTAAACCCATTCCTCCCAATCATAACTTATGTGGCTTCTATGAGAAAATCGTGGCGTCGTTGCCTTGCTACAATACTGCCTTTTTCAAGAGTCCAGCGGCTTAAACGAGTGGCGGACGTTCTCGAAGCAAATTCCAGAGATATATTAGCGGGCAAATATGCTCAAGCCGCTGCCCGTGGCGATTTTACACATACAGACATACTTTCTAGTCTGAGTAAGCTTTCTTTCGCGGTCCAGGTGCCAATACAGTACTCATCCGCGTATGCAAGTGCAAAACAACATGAACACAGATAGCGGTCTTACAGAGGAAGAAATAGTTGCAGACTTGACGTTAGTATCGATGCACATATAAGGAAATATAATGGCTGATAACCCATTGTAGGAGCATGCTGTTCGGCGGGACTGATACGACGTCGAATTCATTGGCCCTGATTCTGCAGCTACTAGCAGAACATCCACACGCCCAAGACACCTTAAGGCACGAAGTTCTGTCTGCGTCTACCAATGGAGAAATACCGTATGAACAGCTGGTGGATTTACCCTACCTTGACGCAGTATGCCGCGAAAGTCTAAGACTGTAAGGTGTCAATCGATCTGCGCTGTATGCCACGCTGACCAGACTTCTTCAGGCACGCTCTCGCGCCGATAACGCTCAGAGAGTGAGTGGCGATCTCTACTGTGCAGTTTCTGTTACCTCATTCACACTCAGGGCAACTGAAGATACGCAAGTTCCATTCTCTCGGCCAGTTGTCGGTATAGACGGAACCACCATGAATTCTGTATGGATACCCAAAGGAACTACGATTCTCATCAGCGTCGTATCATGTCATCGCAACAAGGAGCTCTGGGGCGAAGATGCCCTGGAGTGGAAGCCCGAGCGGTGGCTATCACCTCTGCCAAACAGCGTCACGCAGGCCCAAATTCCTGGAGTGTACTCTAACTTGTGAGTCTGTTTCGTATATTACATGGCTAAGAGAGGCTCATTGTCTTGTCAGACTCACGTTCTTGGCGGGTAAACGAGCATGCATGTGAGAAGAACACGTTCAGAGCTGAAAGACTACGACTGATTTCGTTTACTCTCAGCGGCTTTGCTTTCTCTCAGATTGAAATAAGTACGCATACCACATCTGCTCAGACGATTCAAGCTCAACCTTTCCCGCAGAAATTTTACTCTCCGTACTGATCTCGTCGTTCAAATTCTCGCTCACGGATCACAAGATCGCCTGGAAATTCGCCGCAGTCAATTTCCCAAAGGTCGAAGGACGTGATTCCCGTGCCTGCTTGCCACTGAATGTTGTTGCGCTCGATAGTTAGTTCTAATTGCTATGGAACATGCATCAAATATTACGACATGTACCTTTTTCTTACTCTCTATAAGCTGATTAACTGTATACAATGCTTTACAGTTCATTTACGTGTTTCAAGTAAACGTAACTCGATACAAAAAAAGGTACGGGCATGGTGAAAAAGATCTGACGAAAGTGGGATTCGAACCCACGCCCGGGATACGGACTAGATTTGGACAAGCCTGATTCTAGCGCCTTAGACCGCTCGGCCATTTCGCCTTGCATTGATGAGGAGAAGCGTCGTTCACTACCTCATTAGGAGGGCGAGAGCAGCAACAGTACTCAGTCTCGTCCCTCAGCCTTGCATGCGGTGAACGACGGTCGTTTTATACTGAACACCGTAAGAATTGGCGCAGGCCAAAGATGCATTCCGTCAGTATAGTTTACAATCGGCGTATGGTGTATCATTGACCAAGCAAGATAGCTCCGCATTATTCTAAACGCGCTATCATGGTATCTAGAGTCCAGTACGGAAAGCATCATCTAACGTACAACATATCCAGCCTTCTGTTTCCTCGGTTTCTCCTCAGGCTTGATATTAATATTACGATCTTGGATATACGGTGTGGAAATGAGGATCCAATTTATGTTTTTCATAACCTGGTCGAGCCAAGGATTTCAGCGCGACCCTCTTATCAGTCTCGATGTCCTCAATCAAAGCCTCTGTGAACGATGGCATTAGTAGTAGGACCTGATACAACAAATCTTACCATACCTCTGGACACATAATCAAGCTCGGGACGGATATAGCCGAGGACTATTGCCCTCAGCTCATGTCCGTAGAAGTCATGCGCATATGGATGCATAACGTGGATTTCCTGTAAAGACGGCAGCTATTAGCATGACAATGTCAACTATATGACCGAGTTTGACTCACCGCTGTAAGCTGCTTATTCTTGTAGAACGGGTTCCATCCCAGGCTCATAACCATCGGATAGACCTTGCCTTCCTCCTCAGAGAGCTCTACTTGGTCACCTTTCTCTCGGATAACTTGTGCATAACCAAAATATACGCCTGTCTGGGTTACAGAGCTCATCGGCGCTATGGATTCGTCCGGGAGGTTTGCTATCGCCGACATTATGTCAATTACTACATAGTGCTGAAAGGAGGAATTGCGCACCTGTTGGACATCCCAAATCCTTGCCACCACGGCCGAACCCTCGCTGAACTTCCCCCGCAAGCAGGATAGGGAAAGGATGCTCTGGTGACGCGGGGCCGACGATATCAGGGCGGCCTTCTCTGCCTGTAGCTACTGGAGCAGGCGGACGTTCGTGCAGCGCAGCTTCGGCAGCGGTCTCTACGGCGGACTCTATGACGGTCATTGTAAGATGCTGTAAAATTAACGAAAAATAGAGCAGATAAAGCGGGGCGTTGAATGAGATGGACGTCGGGACCGAGAAAGATTGTGCGACCGGGGATGCGATACGAGGGAGTCAATGCATGAGACCGCAGGCGCCACAGCATGAGAATATTCTGACAAGACCCGCGCTCGCGCTCGTCATGCAGCTTGACAGCGGCCGCCATGTCGTACTATCAGACACAGCAGTATAACTCGTACCCGCCCCAAACCCAGCAGGTTCCACCACAGGCACAGCAACAACCACCGTATGGCGCTGCAGCGTACGCAAATGTTCAATCGCCTTATACCCCATACCAAGCTTCCCCTAGCACACCCTCCCCCGCATACCCAGTGTACACCTCACCTCCTGTCAGACTAAATCCAGATGTAACACCCCCTGGAGAAGATACAGGGCGTGTCATAGCTCCCGAGTTTCCGGATGTGAATCCACAAGTGGCCTGCCATGCCATGCATCGACTCATCTCATCGGAGCTGCAACATGCCGGGTTCGATAACGCGCAAGCCGGTACGCTGGAGTTACTGGAACTTGAAGCTATCGGTTGTGCGTTGCGACCCTGCTTCTTGTCCCGCCATGGCTGATTCTTGCAGTGATAGAAACTTTGTTCCGTATGGCACACGACTACGCAAATCATTCTGGTCGCGCACGGCCTATAGCCACAGATCTCATGGTGGTTTGCAAAGACATTGGCTTTGACATAAGAGAGTTACATGAAGTTGAAGTTATGTCAAAGAAGCGGCGGCGGGGTGAGTCTATAACATACCTCGTCGAGCATGCTCTGTTTGCTAAGCTACGACACGATTCGCAGAAGGACTGGAACCAGAGATGATCACTCTTCTATCGCCCCCTTCACGCTCACCGTCACCAGAGCTCCTCGGATCGGACGATGAGGACCCTGCACATCCCGTTATTCCCGTTACCCTACGCTCACATCCACATTATCTTCCACCATTACCTCCCAAGCATACCTACCTCAGGACACCGGTAAGTTATCTATTCCCGCATATCTCCTCGTCTCCATATTCAGCATAACCTCCGCAGGCAGCACAGCCGAGACGATCTACTCTTCCGTCCCTTGAAAAGAAGCTCAAGAACGCAAGTCTTGTGCAAAGCAGCTTGGAAAATCTCCTCGATCAAACGGAGGTCGACGATCCAGATCCTATAGTGAAGATGGCTTTTGGTAACGTCGTTAATTGGGAGTCTGGTCAATACGCGCGTAAAAGATGGAAAGTATTCAAGAAATAATGTGTGGTTCTTTGGACTGGTGAGGGCTTGCCTATGTATTATACCCTATATTGTAACGCGATAGCCATGCATATCCTACAGTCACCATTCGTAGAGAATGACACCGCCCCACACGCGGTGGTTGCATATTTAATTACTGACCTGCCTTTCTCGAAGAACGCAATGTTCGTGTCGTGGCGGGTACAGCTTTACCACGTCCCCTTCCTCTTCTATTGCCGGTCGACCTCGAAACATGACTTGCCTGAACTGCTGGACCTTCTGGCTCGACAATCTGTGACTGGCCGACGTGCACCTGCGGGTCTTCATTGCTCGCTTGCGCTTCATGTGCATGATTTGCACTACCCTCAGCCATATCGACATCAACGGCAGCTTCAGGATCAGGCACGTCTCCGTCCTCGTCCTCTCCTGACTGATTTCGCCCCCGATTCCGCGTCGAGCGACGGGTCGGCTCCGCCACAGTACGTGCAGAACGGCGATGGTTGTTACCTTTATTCCTGCGCGAAGCTTCAGCCGAGGTCGAGACTGTCTGGGGCCCCGCGGCTGGCTCCGCCAGGTCGGTGATCGCAGAAATCGACGGCGTCGCTGTTGATTTCTCAATAACATGATTTGTCTTCCGACTCTTTTTCGCTGGCGGTCCAGTCTCTTCCGGGTTTTCTGCAGGCCGCTTGAGAGGTTTTCGGGGTCGTCCGCGGCGCTTCGGTTCTGGCTGTACACCATCGGCCTCCGTAATCTGCTCGGTATGAGAGGTAGACTCGGCTACAGGTTGCTCAGCCTCAATAGTGGCATCTGTAGCACTAGTCGGTGCTTGCGGATCTGCGTTCGTTGAAATCATCTCAGTGGAAGCAGCGCGTCGTCTAGGTCGAGGCTTGGGTCTAGGTTTACGCTTGGGAGTAGCAGCCACATCAGGCTCTTGTTCAGTAGACAATGCTGTACCAGGATTTTCGAGCTCGTGGAGTATAGATTCAGCTGCCTGGGAGACGATAGGAAGTCCGACGTCTTTCTCTTGTTGCGTCGACGGCCCTGCAACGGGTTGTGGGTTATGTGACGGAGCCGTTGTACGACTTGGGTCCGAGGCTGGGGCTGGAGAAGCTGGAACAGACGTTGACGCCAACTTAGACGCAGCTTTAGCCTGCTGTCTCTTCAGCGCGGAATAGCGATGTCGACACTAAATTATGATGTAGGACTCAGTAGACAGTCAACAAAACCAGCTTTTAGCTCACCATGTTGTCTGTTCGCCCTGTACCCAGGAGATTGCTGATTTCTTTCCACCGGCCCTCGCCAACAGTGGCGTATGCTGCCAGCAAAAGTTTGTCTTCATCTTCACTCCATCTACCCCGGCCGCAACTCGGATTCAAAACTTCTTGCCAGCGGTCACGACATTGCTCGCTGCTTCGTGTCGGTACAAACGTACAGACTTCGACCCAGGACCGGCCAAAGACTTCGACGGCCCGACGCAGCTGCGCATCTTCTGCCTCAGTCCACAGACCCCGCCTATTACTAGGATCGAGGCTTCGGGTATAGCGGGCTTGACACTGTGATGCTGTAGCATCTTCCGAGACATATCGAGCAACTTCGAAAGAAGGTCAATGTCAATCAGTAGCGCGAGTCCGTGATCCACACTCACCGAGCAACCAGCTGCCGGTCCCGTAACGCTGGACGGCTTCTAGTAGACGTTTATCACTCGCCGGTGACCATGTATGCGTCCGTCTGAGGATCGCATGACGCATACAATCAACTGGTGTTCGGTGAGTCTATCCAATGCATAGAATCAGCGAATCACTGCAAGAAGTCCAGACGACACTTACGCCCAGTCTTGTAGCAACATGAACCCAGTCAACCTGGCCTTGCGCCGCATCCCCGACAAGCTCTTTGACTCGAGCGATCTCGTCCTGGGACCAGGGAGAATGATTCAACTCTGGATGACGGTCGCCTAACCAGCGTATCTCACATTCTTGCGCTGTACGCCTCACGTTGGACGAGCCCGCGGCCGACACCTACGCAAATACGCAAATATCAAAATGTCAAAATCGAGCTGTCAATGCACGAGTGTAGACCGACTTTGGAAGCGACACGTTCCCAGTCTATTCCGACTTTGTTCGTACTCAAAAAGGGAATGGGTTCTGTTTCAGGGTCGAAGAAAACTGGTTGACCTCTGCAGGACGTAAGACTCGGGTCTGCGGTGAATCGGGCATGAGGCTCGCGTACCGTCGTTGCGCATCCAGCGCATAGATCCGGTAGTTCTCAGCGCGGACTGCTTCTGCGAGGGTCTCTAATTCCGGGGCCTTCACTGAAAGATGTTAGTTGACTAGATCGGATCCGGGGCCTAGGACGCACTTTGGTGGACTACAGTAGCCTGGAAATATTGTCTTCGCTTTTCCGCATCTTCTGCAAATGGATGGTCCTGAGTGGAACCATAACGTTTCAATTTGACGAACACGCCAAACGGATCTGCACGCACCTCCAAAGATCGATCGTACGGTATGAGTCCTGTAGCCTTGACCGCGTTTGGAACGACGATAGTCCCACCAGCATCGATGTCGAGGTCCTCTTCGGGGAGTTCTGAAGCAGCCTTACGATTCCATGTTTGCTTTGAGCACAAATGACCGAGTAACAAGGCTCACCAGCAGCTTGTCCACCGCGTCAAGCTCAGCTTCTAGCCGTTCCGTGTATATCTTGAGCGCATATTGGTGGTCTTTATTAGCCTGCAACGCTTTCTGCGCGAGCTCCCTCGCTGCTTCCGGCGGTGGCAGGGAGGCCATGAGGCATGGCGCGTGTTAGGGAGCGCGTGCAGGTGATGGATGCGGAGGAAGAAGCGGGCGCGCGTCACACGAGCGGCCTTCGTTCCGAGCGTTGTCAGCGACCACCATCACCAGGAAGAAGTTTGGCGGACATGGCGAACGCCTCTGCCAAACGCATAGGTGCGTGTCTTCAAACGCTTTGGCTGCGCGGGTCGACCTGGACTAAACTGGTGTTCGTGCAGCACAACAGAATGCCACCACGATCAAGAGCCTCCGGCTAGGAATGCTCATTGCTACCGTGCTCTCGCTCTTCGTTCGGGTTTTCTTCCAGAGAGGATCGCTCTCTCCAAAAAAGTTTTCGTTCTGGGTATACGTCCTCTCCCTAGTTCCTTCAGTCTTCTTGTCGCGCTATCTGGAGCGCATTGGCTCACCCCGACATGACCCTACGACTGGCACATTGATCTCCGCGGGAGAAGACCTGGGCCGTCCTGGCATTCTTGAATGGTGTTTCGACGTGGTTTACATTACCTGTGAGTTGTATGCACGTATTCGTTTACCTTCGTATTTGAATATAGGTGTTCTCGCAGGGGCATGTCAAGTGGGCAGCGGATTGTTCGGACCATGGGTGTGGTGGTTATACCTTGTGGTGAGTTCATGCCTTGCCGAGTCTTATGCAGCGCCCCATCATCTCGAAATTGCATATCAGATACCTGGATATGCCGTATACAAGCTATGGGGCAGCCTCATCTCGCCATACCTCCTCGGGCGGTCAAGCACACCCGCCACCCCAGAAGACACAGGCAAGAAAGAAACGCTCAGCAAAAGACAAGAAAAGTTACGCAAGCGTTCAGAACGCGGCGACCCTCGCGTCCAAGTCCGTCAGAGATGACCACTGCGACTGGTGATGTGCACATTCTTACTACGCGCTGTAATATCTTTCCTATAAATTTCCCGCAATCTTGCTTTACGCTTCCAAGCACCGTTCTATGCTACCATCCGACGAAGCAGCGTTCCGTTTAAAGTGGTATCCTACCCGTAACGTTCCGCTGATACTCATTAAGATGTGGCGCGTTGTCCGTTTGGCCAATCAAGTATCGCCTTTCCGGAATGACCCACATACTCTCGACCTGTTTCTCCACGCGCACACATAATATCTGCTCTGAAGCAGAGAACTCCCGTACCCAAGTAGGTTGGGAATGACTTGATTGTACAGTACAAGGCACTCTCCGAGAAGGGCCAGAGGATCTGCATAGCGAAAGACGTAGTCGTCTTTCGAAGACCTGGAATCGTGCATTTTGCCTTCAGTTCCGCAAAGAAATCGATGTATGGGAAGAACCGCCTCGTATTAAGGGGCGTTCGCGAAGGCTCATAATTGCGTTCTAAATACTATAGTACACGATGCATGCCGAGCGAAGTATATGTAAGTGTTTCACAACACAGCGTCCGAATCTATATGCGGTCGAAGGATATCGGGGGGCGGGACCAGCCCACAGACATAGAGCTACAGTCGTGTTTATGTTTATGCAGATAAATCAGTCGTGAAGGGTCGTGCGAGGGGTCGTGAAACATCGTGCCGAATTTTGCGGTGCGAGACTGCGCTGCGTGGCGCGTTCAGCTAGTGGAGAGGACGGGCTGCCAGACGCCGATGGAGATCTCCTCGAGGTGGTACAAGATCACCCGATCCCACGAGATGGGGATCATATTCGCCTAGGGCACGCGGGCGGATCAGCCAAATCGAGACAGGCGGTCGGAAGACAGAAGACATGCGCCTACCTGGAGGAAGTGCACGCACGCACGCGCGATCCTGCGGGCGAGGGTCTGCAGTTGCACACGCCCCTCGTAGCCGTCGACTGGGATCTCGTATGTCATGGACGTATACCCAGACCACTGTGTCATCCGACACAAACCAAGCGAGTCAGCACACTATCTCGTCCGCTGCACACAACAAACTGCGCTACGTACCCTCACTTTGAGGATGATCCTCCCCCGCCCGTCCACATTGAGCTCGTGGAACGTATAGTCGTCGTTCCCCGAGAGGCGCACGTTCGCCATGGCCTCTCCGAGGGAGACCCCGTTGCGGTACCCGCCCTTGCGGCGGAACTTGACGATGCAGTTTGTCATCCGCCGGAACGAGTCGCCGTAGTGCGAGCGCGAGCGCATCGACACGGACGACGCGCGCCGCCGGCGCGACATGCCGGGCGTGTATGGCGTGTGGTACCCTGCTGTCCCATCGTAATAAGCATCGTGTCCGTTGTAGTGGTCGTCGTACACTAGGAGAAAGTGTGAATGCGCCGCGCCGCGCACGATTCGGGCTGGCAGACCTACCTCCGTTGTATTGGCTGAGCTGACGAGAGGGGGCATAGGAAGTAGCGTAGGTGGTGGGGTAGTTCTGTAGACGTCACTGAGTACCGTCTCTGTTCACAGAAGCGCAGTGCATACCTCGTATACACCCGTATTCATAGCGGGATCATAAGTAGTGTAGTCGCTTGGGTGGCTGTACATCGACGGGCGACGCGACAGCGGGAAGCCGACCTGGCTGTTGTACGGATCGTACGTGGAATATGCCATATCCATGGGAATTTTGAAACACAGCGACGGGCGCGGGATTTTAGTGAAGCTTTGGAGGAGGAAGCTGGGGCGGGGGCGGAATGCACAGTGGTGCGGAGCGCGAGGTGTGAGGTGCAAGGTCTCACACCTGCACCCTACTGCGTTCTTATACCAGCCCCGAGCCCGGGTTTGCCGCCTGGCGAAAATGGCGTAACGGGACGCGCCCTCGAGGTAACGGTACACGATAGCATCTCGTCCATTTCCTTCATCCTTCACCCTTCAGGCCCGTCTGCGTCCGGATCCCAAGAAGTTGACATTTCCCAGTTCCGTGTCGTATAGGGTTCCCACCCTCAGCCCATATAGCTGCTCAGGCTGGCGGGTTCGGATCGTATTGCTCCTTCCAGTCCCATTTAGATTGCTTCGTGAACTGCCCACGACGGCCTTTATAGTCCCGCGCATATCCTGGGAGATTTTATCAGCCGCGGTCGAGGGCTATATACGAAACGCGAGAATCGCATCGTGCTCACCGCAGGCTAGGATCGCGCAGCTTGAGAACACGCACACGTCCTCACGAAAAACATGCTGCAGCAACGAGGGAGGCGTCGATGATGGCAGAAGCCAGTCACTGCTGCGAGCTGAGGGAGACACGCTGTGGCGAATGCGAGCTCCTCGGACGTCGCGCGATGCCTAGAAGAGAAGTGTCGAGCCGTGCGCGGTGAGCCAGATTGTCTCGAAGCGGATCTGCTGTGACGTCGGTGACTTCATGACAGTCAATGCGTCGGCAATGTAAGGCTAATCACGGAGGGGTATGAAGCTTCCGAAGCCGAGAAGCATGTCGCGGCCGTCATAACACAGCACGAGAAGCCCGGGGCGGTGTCGTACGTGTACACGAACACAGCAGGGTTATAGGGGCTTTGGAAACATGCGTGAAGTAGAACACGTCTAGTCTGTGATCAAGGGTCAATAGGATACGTGATAGATGAGTGACTATTTGAAAACACACCATAATGGTCGAACGTACTGCCGAAACCGTGGTCGAGTCTGCGCTTGCTGGAGCGAGGCTTGCTCAAGATATCGAGGCTCTTTGACAGCAGGGACGAGGTTTAGATCTTGGTCTCGCTTACAAGAGCAAGTAGGTTGAAATGGCACCGTGAACCTGCGCTTGTGTTAACTACGCCGTACTACGGTACGTGGATGGGCTTTTGCGCCTCAAAGCCGCGTCCAACGAGCATGCCTAGGCATTCTGTGGCGCATTCCGTTAGGATGAGGTACATCCACGTAACGCCCAATCCGCTGCGTCGGGGTATACAAGGCTCGTAACCCAGCACGCTAATCCATAATCCAAAGACGGTTTGCATAGTTCTCGTGAACTGGGGCTACATCAGGTTCACTTGCGCCACATCAAGGTTGGAAAGCCCTGGAATATGCATGTTCCCTGTCACTCTCCGTGTTCTGGTGAGCCCAACACGTTCCGGGAAGGGGGAGGGGGTGAACGTACCACTGATGACTGGATCACAGCTCCAAATCGCCGTTCCCCACAAGCCCGGCGGCAACCATACCGCACGACCGCGCCTATAGTGACTCACGTATGACCGGTGACCGCCGGCCAAAAGCAGATACCAGCATCCCAACAAGGGTGCATCAGCCCATAAGAGCCAAAGCAGCGTACGTCCATCTTTTACTGCACATCTCGCCCATCTGTTGACGACGACGCCGTCCAATCCCGAGCAACGCACGCGCGGCCGCGTTCCCGACCGGGGGAGGTCCTTGTGGGCGTTGATGGACACGGCTTCATGCTGCGTGCTGAAGCGGTCCAGGTTCGTTAGCGAGGAGGGAAATCTGAGATTGCCGTCCTCCGCGGTCGGGTGGTGAGTATGGACATAACTTGGAGAGGAGGGGAGAATGGTGAATGTATGTGCATTTGTTGGTGATCAGTGAAATATTTAGGTAAATATATGCGCTGAACCGTCAATTTGAACAACCCAAGGTCGAAGTACAGGCCATATGTGATGAAGACGCTTGAGAGAAAGTCGCCGCTTTGTGACTTGTCACGACGTGACTGTGCGTGTCGTAGACGAAGACTCGGCAGACGCGCCGACGGTTGCTCTTGTCCGCTTCTCACATCGCCACATCGAAAGTCGTTCCCAAGAAGTTGAGACAATGAGAGTGAAATTGCTCTCGTAAGATATGGCTAGTAAAGTGGTATATCAATTAATCGAGGGTATTCCTAGCCAATACACTGATACAAGATCATTACAGGTCGTCATATCTTCCAAAGCACAAGTCGTAAATGTTCACTTGCGGAAATCCCATAGAAATTACTGTTCAACGGCTGTGTTCTGAGCGGTTGTGAATGAGCTGTCAGATCCTGCACGTCCAGCCCCGGTAGCCCCGTTCATACCAGCAGAGTCGTTGGTAACAACATCCTGCTTCGGTTCAGCGTGCATCTTCTCTGGACCACCAATAGCACCGCGACCGATGGGGTAAGGTCCACGGTTGATGCTATTGGCGCGAGAGCCCGCACGTGAGGCAGCATCAGCGTGGATCTCGGAAAGTCTTGTTTCGCGGAATTGCTACAAAAAATAGGTGAGTTATCCTACCGACTTATCTAAGAAGATAGATTTACATCGTTAGTATCCTTGCGGTGCTGGAAGTCCTCCATGGTAGAACGGCGCTGCTGCAGATCTTGCTCTAGACGAGCTTGATGTTGTCGTTTGAGCTGTGATGGTGTCAATCAGTTGTGTCTGTTGAGGATACGAGAGCCGACATACCTCTAGCGTCTTCTCTGCATTCTGGTGCTCAGATATGGACGTCTGGTGCTGGTGCTGAGCTCTGTTGAGCGCGGTCGCTGCCTTATGTTCTTTCTCGATGGCGTTGTCTAGCGCATGCTGTGCCTTGTCTGCAGCCTGCCACCAAGGACTGCGAGGTTTGCAAATGAGAGCAATCGCTGAATGACATGACGTACCTTGATCGCGTTGAGGTGCGACTTCTCCGCTTTCTGGAGGTCGCTTACCGCGTGGTCCAGATTTTTCTGGTCGATGCGCGCATCCTCGGAAATGCGCTTTTCGACTTGGCGGATCTGCGGGTCGGTAGAGAAACCCTTATTGGACGAGCCGAAACAGAGAGGCATGGCGAATATTGATCACGAAAGAGAGAGGTGTAGGAGGAGGTACGCTTGGAGAGGGAAACATTTATGGCGGCGGGGTTGGAGACCGTCATTGGAGTCGTTGGTGCCAGCCATGTCGTTGAGCATGTTAGCCCCAACGGCGCGAAAGCCAAGGGCAGCCACCGTCAGCCCATGGTCCACCGGGCGGGTGTCAAAACTTTAGCGTTCCATGACGTCAGTAACCCTAGAAAATTCTGCATTTTACGTAAGCGTCTTCCCACCTTCTGTGTCGCGGGGATACGCCGTTCGCTGTAGCTCTGTGAGGCGTCGAATGTCGTCGTGTAGGTCGTATCACTCGTCTGCACCGCGTGAAGTCGCTTTCATTGTGGTAGCAGTCGCGGAGAGGAGGGAACATTGTTTAATTAACGCGTGTAAGCGTGCCCAAAAAGGCAGTCTGGGGTACTGATCGGAATCACCGACGCGTCGAAAATGATTGAACCACGGGCGTCTGTGACGGCGGTATGTTGAACTGAATTTGCTCTGGGATGGTCTGCGAAGGTCCTGATGCTGAGCGGAACATCGCGCCGCACCGCGCCCGTATTTCACTCGACGACGAGCTCGTCGTCGTCCAGGAGAGTATCCTATATGTCTCTTTCCTCCCAACCACATCCTCCACGCCACAACACACGCTGTCCAGCGACATAGGCTCTTGCCGGCTCAGGCTCCACACGCTTACGGAAATTTCTACTTCCCTGACTCTCCGCGGGTGTTTTTGACAATTGTCTGATAGATCATCGACTGCAGCTGCAAGCCCCGCTTCGCGATGTCCAGCACTGATCCAGATGCGAGTAACCGCAGGCGTTCATCTCCCTCCCCGTCCCCATCCACTTCTCGCCCGCAGCCTCGCCCACGCCCCGCTGACCTCGCCTTCTTCGACACTAACGACATCGAGGACCCTCTGCCGTCCCCGCCGTACAAGCAGAACCCGTCCAACCCACACATCACCTTCGGCACCTTTGCCGAGGCGTCCCCCGCGTACAAATCGCGTTCCGAACTCGATTTACACACGGAGTTGTCCCGTATGGCGGACGAGAAACACGATAACCACGAACGCTATGACAGCGACACTGACAATGAGGAGCAGCCCAAACCCAGCGCAAAGACTGCCCGCTTCCGCGTCGATGTCATTAGTCCGAGCGAGAACGAGCACCCGCACTTCCTTCGTACTGAGACTTTCGACTCTGACACGCGCTCGGTATCATCGGCAGCGGAGACAGACGAAGAGGATGATTTCTATGACTGGAGCGGCGAGGAAGACCTTGCTGAACAAGAAGCCAATTTCGAGGAGACCATGGGTGTGGCGAAGAAGCAACGATGGGGAATTAGGAGGTAGGTTCTCATGAGATACGTTCGTGCATCAGTTAACCGGTGGTTTACCCCCATAGATACTTTGCGCTGCTTTTTGGATCGCTACTAGGATCCACCATCATGGCGGGAATTCTTATCACACCCCCTCTTCTGGTGCATTTCTACTGGTATAAGCCACATCCGACCGAACATCGTCGGTACGTCAAGGACAACCTCGAGGCATGGCTCTTCTGGGCGGCCGCCAACTTGACTATCTCGTGGTACCTTGCACTCGTGATCGACATTCTCCCGATCGCCGTTCGCTACCTGATCGCGGTGGCGTGGGGACATGTCAGTGAAACGGTCAAGTCCAGGACGGAACTCTACGTCAGTGTCAAGGATACGTTAAAGCCCTTGTTCTACGCGGCAAGCGGATGGGCCAGCTGGGTTATCATCTTTGAGAATATATATGAACTATATAACGATGATGATAACACAAAAAGCCGAGCCCAGTACACGAACAGAGTAAGTGATCTTAGTGTCGTCTCCGGGGCAAAGCTGACATGAATCACAGCTATACCAAGTGGTAGAATTCTTGTTCTTCTTTGCGCTGGTTATATGCATTCAGCAGATGTTGGCTCATGCCATAGGTAAGTGGCAGACGAAACCCGTTACCATAATGACGTTTAAGCTATCTACAGCTTTCCAATTCCATCGGACAGTCTATAAAGAGCGCTTACAGCAGTTACAAGAAGCCCTCAAGGTTATTGAACACCTTCGAACTTATCGTCCTAAGAAGAGCAGAGGCCCCTATCGCTACTGGAACTCCATGCCCTTTAGTAGCACGTGGGGATATAGCTCACGTCCGGGCACGCCCACTCAGTTCCGCACCCCGACTCAACATATGAGCCCAGCCTCGCGATCTCCATCTCCTACGAGAGGCTACGCCGCCGACGAGTTAGGCGGACGCTCAGGTCACGAGACAGATGCCGAAGAAAGCGCACCCAAGACGCCTAGAAGCGCGACGGCCAACAAGGGCAAAGGCAAGGACCACCGCAAGTCGCACAGCATCTCCAACTGGTTCACAAGCCGCGACGCCTCGCCGCAAGAAACCGAGTCCGAGCCCGTCACACCCGGCATGCAGTACCAAGTCGACACGGACTCTCCACTGCACCAGTACCCACCCGTGCGCCCCGCCCGGCGCGAGCGCGAGTGGGAGTTCCCCATAGCGGCGGACGGGCGCGAGGCGTTGGGCACGGTCGCGCGCACGCTGAAGACGACGGTGCTGCACGACGCGCGCAACATCGCAGGGAAGGACAGCGCGGAGCTCGGCGGGCTCGCGTGGGGCGTGTCGAGCTCGTACGAGGCGAAGCGGCTTGCGAAGTCGATCTACGCTGCGTTCCGCACGAAACACAACTACCTCACGAAGGAGGACTTGTACCCGGCGTACCCGAAGCGCGAGGAGGCGGAGGCGGCGTTCCGGATCTTCGACGCGGACAATAACGGCGATGTGAACCGGGGCGAGATCAAGGCGACGCTCGTGCGCGTGTACAGGGAGCGGAGGGCGATGAGCAAAAGCATGCGGGATGTGAGCCAGGCGCTGCGCACGCTGAACCAGATCTTGTTTTTCTTCGCGATGGTTGTCCTGCTGTTCATCTCGCTGAGCGTGTTCGACGTTAACGTCGGGAGCTCATTGACGAGTCTCTACTCGATCGGCATCGGGCTAAGTTTCATCTTCAAGAACTCGGCCAGTAACGCGTTTGATGCGATCATGTTCTTGTTTGTAACACAGTGCGCATGGTTCATTTCTTGTATGCCAATTGAAGCTGACTGCAATCGTAGTCCGTTCGATACCGGTGATCGATGCTTCATTGACGGTGAGTGTAGTGACCCGTCATGCTTATAAGCTTGGCTCATCCTCGTTCCCAGACGAGAATCTCGTCGTCAAGAAGATGGGTTTATTCGCTGTAAGTCCAATACACTAATTGGCGCACAGACTGTCATCTGAAAATCTTCCCCAGACCGTCTTCCAAAGGGCAGATGGAACGGAGTCCTACTTTTCAAACAGCCAACTTTTCAACAAATTCCTGTACGTTCTTCTAACAGCATTCCCAATGCATGCCTGACCGTATCTACATTTCTTCTAGGATCAATGCTCGTCGGAGTGATGTAAGTTGAACGAACAATATTGTCTTAAGCGTCTGACGCCGATTATCGTGCAACAGAAAACTGCCGAAGGTCTTACTTTACAAGTAGACTGGCGAACATCTTGGGAGAAACTCGACAAGTTGGCTGAATGCATGAACGAGTGGCTCGCTACCGATCCAAACCGCTGGTTCGAACCGAGCACGGGAGTCGTGCCTCAGCACATCGATTATATGCGCACCATGGAGATCACCCTGGGTATCCCGCATAACTCGTGCGTCCAGGCTGACAATCTACAGTCCAACATTCAGCTGACTCATTCAATGCAGGAACTGGCAAAACTGGGACCTACGCCTTGCGCGGAGGACAACGTTCAATGCTGCCGTAAACTACTACTGCCGCCTGCTTGGCATCACGACATACGAGTCAACAATACCCATCGCATACACGGACCCCGAGAACCCGCAGGACATCCTGGCCTACCCTGGCGAGGAAGAGTACTACGCTGGAGACGACGAGTCGGACCTGCCGCCGTCTCAAGATCTCAAGGATGTGCCCCCAGCGGAACTCTCGAAGGACTTCCACCACCAGTCGCTCCTCGGGTTCCAGCCACCGTCCGACAAGCCCATACCAGGCCGCCGCATTCGTAAGCCGAAGAGCAAAAAGGCTGCCATGCGGACCGTGGGCGCAGATGGGTAAATCTGTTGCCGATGGCTGTACAGACTTTTATTTCTTGGATTTTGTGGGGAGTTGTGCCTTTAAGTGCAGTGTGGATATTTTCTGTATTTTCTTGCCCATGTCTGTAGCCTTCCAACGCAATTTGCTCCGATCTTTGCACAACTTGATTTTTATCCCAACAATTGCTTTTTGTATTCGAAATTCACAATTCATCGTTATAGCTACAAACCTTGTACAAGGGCGTTCGTACTGGACGTCGAGGCGCATAACCGAATCAATCAGAATACCGTTGAACGGCAATGCCGTCCCGACGCGTCGGGCCGCAGCACGCGCGTACGCGTCCCGGCGCTCCGTCGCAAATGGTTCATTTACATTGTTCACACGATGTTTTTCTATTGTCCAACGACGATCCTCGTCGAATGGTCGCGCACAGCCCTGATGACATCGCCCACGCCGTCTTGAACACCTACGCCTCGCTCAACTTTCGCCCCCCTGCAGGGAAGTTCACCATCCTCGCGTCGTTCGCCCTCGCGGACGCGGCGGGCACCCTTAAGGTCATCTCCCTCGGCACGGGGTCGAAATGCCTCCCTGCTATGCGCCTTCAGGGCGGTGGCGACGCGTTGCACGATAGCCACGCGGAGGTCATTGCCCGTAGAGGTGCTGTCCGATGGTTGCTGGAAGAGACCGGACGCGCCAAGTCGTCCACCGGCGGTTCACCATGGCTCGTTGATGGACGCCACGGCCGTCTGAGGCTCACGGACGGTGTACGAGTATATTTCTACGTGTCCACTATCCCATGTAAGACCATCGCCACGTCCAAACTCGTACCCTATGTACTGATCATTTCGTCGCAGGCGGAGACGCGTCGACGCGCTACCTCGCGACGTTCCAGGACGCTGACATGGCTGCCCTGAAGGATTCAAGCGTCGCACCTACACCACCGCTCAGCGGCGCTGCCAGAGGTCGGGACAACTACTCGCTGTACGGCGTCCTGCGCACGAAACCCGGGCGTGCGGACTCGCCGCCGACGTTGTGCATGTCGTGCAGCGACAAGATCGCAAGCTGGAATGTCGTCGGCATCCAGGGCGCGCTCGCCGCCCGACTCGTCGACCCCGTGTATATCGACAATGTCGTCGTGGGTGAGGTCGACGACGCGCTGCGCGAGACCGTGCGCGAAGATTGTGAGCGGGCGCTGTGGGGACGGCTGTCCGCGCTGGAGGGTTCGTTCTGTCATTTGTACTGTGGCGAGACTGTAGCTGAGCGCTGTATACAGCCAGAGAGCTGCCTGAAACTTATGGGCTGCACCGTCCGACAATTAGCTTCACGTCTGTCCCCTTCGTGCACTCCCGCCAGATGCTGGGGGCCGCCTCATCCTGTAACGACTGTATGCGCCCACCGTTTTCCCAGAGGCTTGCCTGCCTGATTAGACTCTACAGCGCTGTGTTGGATAGCTGACTCTCAAACGCCATCCGAGGTCCTTATCAACGGTCTCAGGCGCGGCGTCCCACCAAAACATCGTCGCAACCCGAAGTTTAGGTACCTGTTTTGTGATGCAGTCGTTGCGCCGAGACTCACAACTCCGACAGGCCTCTGCTCTCGAAGATAGCACTATTCAGTCTGTACGGACATATCGTTGCATCAACTGGGGTACATACTTGTGTCGACGAAATGTATTACGATGCGAAACTCCGCAGCCATGATTATCAAGCCGTCAAGACCGTTTTACAGGGGACAAATGGACCATTTGTTGGTTGGATAAAGAGTGGGACACAGTGGGACGAGTTTAAAGAGTGATATGCTGCGTCGGGATATGCAATTACAACATTGGAGATATTCGAAAGGAAATAGATTTGCGGGATCACTTGTGGCGTCCTCCGAAGACACCCCCGGTCCTCAGCGATAGTGAGGACTCCGAGAGAGCTCACTGGCCTCGGTTGGTAAACATGCTGCGCACACTCGCCCACAAGCGACGAGCAGCCTTGCGGATGCCCTAGATGATGAAAGGAATTGTGTGAACGATGCTCGTCTTTTGTGTATTTTGTGTGGAAGGGCGTACCGAGAGCATGGTGTGGTCGTTGGTGTTGTCTTCGGGTTGATGGTTCGCTTCGGGGCTTGCTTCCCACTGTTGACGAGACACGACCTAATGTGTGAGGGTGGTGTTACAAGGCAATTAACAAGGTGTCCAATACGAGGAACTTACTTCGTGGTCCGGACGCAAAGACCGAAGCATAATAACTTCGTTCGAGTAATTCGGCACCTTGTTAGGGGGAGCGGTTAAGTTTCCATGTTCATCGACATGGAGCGGGTTGATGATTGGTCTGTCGAGGTAGGCTGAGAAGGCGTTGGAGTGGTACATCTTGGACTAGGGAGATGCGTTGGAATTCAACCAGTATACCCGGAAGTCTTATATACGCCCCAGAAACGAACTTGCAGCTCCGCTATGAGTTACGGCGCATGGGATTTGAGAATACTTGCTGTGCCAGGCGGTCTGAGAACAAGTAGACTTCCTTTCGTGGCAGCACCGAGTCAACGTTCTAGAAAAGGCCTTGAACGGACGTGACGGATGAACCGCCGGAGAATGATGAAATCACCTCGCGCTCCTACGCGAGGGTTGTTAGCAACATATTGTGGCGAGGGCAACCATGTATGCGTCTGCAGATCCTGCGGCCCTTCAGGGCGTCAAAGGCTTCCTACCGCTGCAAACACGGTGACCCTGACCAAAATTGTTGAACCAGGTTGTGGAACGCACGTAATATGAAGTAGCGGAGAACAGCCTGCGCCACATTAGGGTTAGAGCTAGGGTTAGGGCAATAATTAATTCCAGTACTCACGGCGTATTGAATAAATATATGGGCAGTCGAGGGCGACCGAGTTTCATCCTGTATTCCTATAGGCGGATAAGTCATGGACGGTGAGGTCGAGACGTTCCTAGGTCTGAGCGCCGGACGGATGAAATTATCGGCAAACTATACTCAACGCCCCGCCGGCATAGGATGCTGTAAACAACGACGTTTCTTGCTCTCGGCTGCGAGACAGCCATTCAGTCAGTAGTCCGAGGACGGCTCAAACCATCATTCTGATTTCCAGAATTCGTCGTGAACTGAGATCATGAGGCATGCGTCGGCTGGCCGGGTGCTATCTCGGAGGCTGTGGTGAGTCAGTGACGTGTGGACGTTCCCTGGACCTGCGGAATGGGATCGAAAGACACGCGCAGAATAGGATAACGGAATCACGAACCAATATGAACAGATCATAAGAAGGCCTGCCGGACCGCCCAGATTCAGATCATCGCGACCTGGTATACGATCTTGCGCAAGGTTCCTGGGATCTTGTTCGAAGGCGGTGGGGTATTGTCCTAGGTCCTTGTCCCAACGTTGGCAGAATGGAGCACTGCCGATGGCGTTCATCGACAGAGCTCCGTTTTGTCAACGCAGAGCTAGACGTAGTTCGTCTGGCGAGAGTACCGAGTTCTTCTATCATGGCGCATAGGCAGCTCTTCCGTCGACACAGATCAACTACCCCCCCTGGGCGCAATAGGATTTTCGGATAGGCTTCGCCCATCGATGAGCTGTGTTTAAAAAATTGAACAGAACGTCGTAATGGATGCATCACTCGCCTAGAAGCCTTCCAGTGGACCGGGATATCCGGGTCGATGGCAGGTCAACAGCGCGCGGCCACGACCACTGCGCGCTACAACGATTTCGGCGGGGCGCCCGTTCGACCTACGGCACCTCGGCTCCTGCCAGTCACGATCAGTCACGGTCGCGTCACGCACGATGAGCAACGACCCGACGTCGGCGAAGTCATGCACCAGAGCCATCGACCCTGTGCTGCAACCACTGATTAGCCACACAAGATCAGTGACTGAAACACCAAGCATCATGACCAAAATGCTCAAGGATGCCGAGGCTTTGACATTCTCAAGTTTCTGAAAACTGGGTCAGTAACTCATGCTAATAGGCAGGCAAATAGGAGTACTCATCTCCAAGTATCATATTCAACAGCTCTGATATGAAGAACAACGAAGTGACGCACGGTCACAGACTTCACCTGCTAGCACCACGGGTACTAGCATGTGTGTGTTGTGACCGCGCGCCGCTCGTGCGTTCGGTCCTCCGTCGCTAACACTCAGTACGTGCTCGTGTATTATCAAACGGCGGATGAAAACGCAGATAGAGGGCATAAGAAAGTAAGCCGCTTAGAGTTTATCACCTCTTCGGCTTCTCGCATGTTCATCTGGATTTCTGGACTTGTTTCGGCCTTTTGCGCGCCGTAGACTTGTACGTGCCATTAGCTGCAGCGGCAGTGAAGATGAGTTCAGTATTTTTTCAATACGGACTTCATGGAAATTTCACTCCACTGGTATGCCCGCTTATGTACGGGACTGACATTGCTCCAGTGGCTCAGTCGGTACCTTCGAGCTTTCGTTGAGCGGTTCGTAACTTATGGAGACGTTGGTATAACATTGCAGACATCGCTCATATCTTGAGCTAGTTGTGAGCTTCGGTCAAGCCTGTGGGTCTCCAGTGCCCTTCGACAAGGTCAGTTCAAGGGCTACATTGTAGAACGGTCTTACTTACCGCGTCGGACAGTTTTCCTATCACGGTGACACTGTAGGATATCGCAGGGATGCTCTTAATTTAACAGGAAGTGAATTCACCGGTTGTGGCGAGCACAGTCTCGGGACGACTCGTCAGCACGTTTACATTCCAGCTCGTGCGTACGCCTTACGGCTACTCGAGCTGTGAAGAGATCACGTTTGATTCCTTGTCGACAACGACGAGTGATGCCCACCGTTGTGTGTACGCCACAGATCTTGCGGCTTGACAGTGGCCCCCGCGATAGGCTACTCTTAAATCTGAGTGGCCGTGGCCGTTCTGTGGTACATCAAGCCGGGGGTATACCACATCTGGCCGCTGTGGAGGGGGAGGCTATCCGTCGCACGGCAGAGGAGGGATGTCGGGCTGGGGGAGTGGGTTGGGGGGTTGAGCGTAAGAAAGAAGAAGAGAGTAAACGCCGTGGTATGTTTCCGGTTGCAACCTGTTTCCAGACTCCGCCGGACCCTATGCCTCCGCTAAGTTTGCCTTTCCATCCGCCTCTTTCCTCGCTAAAATCCTGCAAAATTGGCTGGCAGGACTTCGTATCGTTAACTTACTAGTAACCCAAACAGCGAGGGCCGTACTCGTCGTGGAAGTCGTAACAGATTTGTGAAGTGAGATGAAGAAACAGTCCACAACAGAACTTCAACCCGCCCGGCCGCCCGGAAGTTCACCGAAATCAGCCGTTGGTGTGGCCACCACCTAAGTAACGTTTCATTCCTTCCCTGGACCTCTCCCCGCCGCTCCAAAACGACTGTCGGCCACCCCTCTTCGCTTCCTTCTTCTAGCCCTCATCACGCACGTAGCCCACTCTCTCAGTTCTTTCCTCTCTCCCCAACATTGACATTGGTTGACATATAACAACATGACCATCTCGGGACGACCGGCTCCGAACAGCCCCAGCTGAAGTCGGGTTCCGGGAGCCTTTCGCTTCGTCTCAGCGTGCGTGCACCGATATACATCGGGCAGAACATCAACGTGGCCGCCTACACCGGCACCGCCCAAGCCACCATACCGCTACCCATCAGCCATATTTACGTATCGTCTGTGGCCCACACCCGCCAAACGATCGAGCGATCGACGGTCCTCTACCCAGTGCTACCTCCCGTGGATGTATCTTCGGTCTCAAGACCTGTGGAAGTTGACGTGATAGGCATTCGTTCACTGCAAAGTAGCGAACTGATTTGCTAGAAGATCTCCGGGATCTCCATTCCAACCAATCCAGTGGGCTGAGGCGACAGGACAGGGTAGCGGCGTTGTCATACATATTTTTCCCGGCTCGTACTTTACCCATATTGCTTCGTATACCACCAGACTGACCGGAATGCGTTAGGCACACCTACGCAGCCAGGTTTGGCTCTGTCTCAAATAACTTCAGAAACCCACTCGACACCTCCAACCCAACTGTGTTGGTCGGGCTGATCTTCCATGGCAGGCTTCGAGTGGTCCATTCTCGTATAGGCGGCTTCCGGTGGGTAAATTACTTCCCAATTCATTGTCATACTGACCTAACGCTCGTACCAGACGTTTGAGGATACAGAGCTGTGATATCGAGTCTTAGGAAATTTGCCACACATCCACGTAGTCTAAGCACCAAGAAACAACAATCGCCGTCTTCTAATACTCATTGACTATGTTCAGTATAGTAAGTGACATGGAATATAACATGAGTATCGATATCGTCGGGCACTGCCAGTGATTACAGTGCCACTGAATTCCTTAGAAGGACACTGTCCATCCAAGGACTTCAGTGGCAAACGATAGTTGCTCATCTGAGTCATCTTTCTGCATCGATTATGTTGCACTCTCTGACCCGGAACTCTATCGAAGTCATTCTTACGAGCCTATACCGTCAGCTACCATCATAGGGCATAAAATCGGATTATCAAACGGTCCCCTGATGTCTTTCCTTCTTCACTAACAATATCGGATCATCGTGGCATAGTGTTCCTTCGGTCGAAATAACGAGTGATATGACCGATGGTTGGTGAATACAAGGGCTGTCGCTGCTCGTGCAGAGTAGTGCTACAAATGTTTTAGAACCTCGAACCCGCATGTTTGATCTTGTTTGTATCGCGCGCTAGACGCCACCTGTCGATCGGCTACCCGCGACTCGGATCCCGCTTTCAACTTGCACTTGCATGTAACTTCGTTCTAACAAAATCTGGTCATATCACGATGCCACCTCAACTACGGCTGAACGCGGTCGCGTTTGTCTCACCTCAAAACCACCCTATCCTCATCCGCACCTTTGGACAACAGCCTAAGGACGAACTGAAATATCATTATATCGCCCATACCAGTCTTGATGTTATCGAGGAGAGGAGTACGTTCTCGTTCTTTTTGACACTCCAATTTGACACAGCCCTCTTACCTGGTTAGCCTAGTCAGCGCTGCAAATGCAAATAAGTCTGTCGAATGCTATCTTGGCTTGCTCTTCGTGGAAGATGTCGCCGTGTACGGTTTCATGACTCCGCTCAAAGTCAAGATTATCATTGCCCTTGAGCTTTCTGACGCCGTCGTGCGCGATGCCGACGTGATTACTGTACGTTCTTCTGCTGCTACTTATGAACACAAACTTGATCGCACATTGTGTCAGATCTTCAAAGCCCTGCACACCGCCTACCGACGGTCTGTTGCAAACCCGTTCCTCCGACTACATTCCCCTATAGACGGGGCAGGAGCCACTGATCATGTCACACTTACTCTTGCGGGACAGTCGCAATGGAAAGGCTTCAGGCGACGCGTGGACGAAATAGGCAGAGCCGTCGGCGGTGCCACATCTCTTGTAAGCGTATGATCCATTGGAACAATACGCCCATAATACCATCGGGTCATATCTCTGTGCGTATCATTTCCGTCACTGCGCATATTGCGAGAGCGGTCCCATGCGGTCGTAGTTTACGGTCTATTCACCGATCTCGGATGCAGGCTCTCGCCGTTCCACCGTCTGAGACGGTGACATGCTTGCATTTGGCCTCTAGTCTCATGCACTGCACGTAGACCAAAATTGATTTTGCCTTTCTATTGACTCAGCTCATCTTAGATTGCGATGGCTGGGACAGATACGAGGCATACATCATTGTTGAAATAAGCTGCCTCCATGTAGACTATATCGAGCTTGCGGTACACGCTTTTATATAAAAACAATTAGAATATAGCATCAATAGACTAAACTTGGGGCTAGAGAGATGGATGTTATCAAGCCAACAATGTAAGATGGATTCAGTTGTATTATGACACTGGGGTGGGCAGGTTGCTAGCAGTGCTTCTACAAGCCAAGCATCGCTTCTGCTAGTCCGTCCAGAGCCTCTACGAGCTCCACCGCCATGATCCTTACGATGCCATCTTCATCCGTCGACGAAACATACGCAGCCGTAGTCCGTACACGTCTGAGTACATCCGGCGGGAGAACGTACATCGCTCTCCTCGTCCCCGGTCCAATTGGTGAGATTGATATCGAGGGTTCTGACAATGCTGCTGACGCGTCGTCGACCTGCGCAATATACGCGCGTATGAGTAAAAGGAGGAAATGCAAAGCAGCGCGCCTCAAAGGAGGTATCTTTGAGCTGGTCGTGGTCGGTTTGAACTCTGTCGAGTCGATTTTGAGTTTGTCCTTAGGATTGGCTTCCTCTTGTTTCTGATCCTCTTGGGCCTGATCGTCAGTGTTTTCGTCGTCTGCGACCTCTTCGAGCGTTACTCCTTGTGATTTCTCATGCTTCACCTCGGCGCCCGCATCGCTAGCTTGCTCTCGGGTAGGGGCTTGTGGCTGACGTATGACGGGTACAGTCTCTACTTGCAGCAAGTCTACCATTGCGCTCGCCAGGTCTATCGCATACGGTAGAATAGCCAGAGCATTCGTCGTAACGCATAGGGCAAGCAGGGACAATGCCGATGTGCGCAGCGTCGCTGGAAGGTGAGAGCTTCGAACGAGCGCAAAAAAGCGCGGTACAAGCATATCCGCTATCGCATCGACTGCCTGTTAATGATGTTCTTCATTTAGGGAAGGTGAAACGTACCGTAGTCCGGGAGTGCGTCTCCACATCGCCTGATGACTTGCCCTAACGCCTCCCCCACACGAGTCCTCGTGTCTACGTCCGTTTTTGTGAGCGCGGTTCCGCCGATGCCCTCAAGGCCTTGTGCGTATGTATCCACAAGTCCCTTTAATACCTCCTTGCCGAATCCGTCCACCATGGCAGCAAGACCCTGGACAGCATTGAGGAAGATATACGAGTCGTCGTCCTGAAGCGACTGGAGGAAAATGGAGAGTATTCCGGGGATGAGGGCGCGATCGACAACAGGCGTGGATACACCAGCTCCGCGCTCCGAGGAGTTCTTTGACGGTGTTACCAGCTCTCGCAAAAGGAGCAAACCGTGTGCGCGGACAGGAAGGATAGGATCCTGCAATAACTTCAGCGCTTTCTGGTATTTCTTTTCAGGAGACTCTTCGTTCGACTTCGTATTCTTAGATTTAGGGACAGAAGAAGAGGCGAGACGCGCAATGAGAACCATCCTTGCCTCCCGAGCAAGTGGTCTAATGGATTCAGAACCTTCCTTGGCGAGGTATTTGAGGATGGTAAAAATTTCGTCGAGTATAGGTGCGGACTGTGCAGAGAGTTCCGGGTTTGCTAGTGGAGAATGTTAGCCGGACGTCAGACGGTCATGGGATTGTAAATCACCTTCGAGGACGGATAGAAGTAGATTGAGAGCAGTAGAAGTCATTTCTTCTTCTGAGTCCATTCCTCCCTCTTCGTCGTCGCTGTCGTCGTCACTATCATCGTCCGGCATATCATCGTCCTCGTCACCAACAATACGAAGATCCGCCAAACTTAAACCTTGGCGTCTTGGAGCGCGCACGGGGGTCGCAGGAGGTCCTGTTATTTGTTTTTCGCGTGCAGAATCCAAGGCATGCTTCACGAACGCCAGGATCTGGTCCGGCTTCTGAAGAATGTTGAAGGATGAGTCTCCGCCAGTTTCGGGTTGCATCTGGAGCTTCATAATGAGCTGCAAATACAGCAGCGTCCTGGCAACATGCCGTCAATCTCTTGTGTTGCTTGAACGAAGAATGGCACCCGCTTACTTTGTAGGATTCGAGTCTTTCACAGTTTTCGTCTCCCGATACGCCTCAAGTAATCTCACAAAGATCTCAGACGATAAATTCGCGCGATCCAATGACTTCAGAAAGGCGATGAATTGCGAAGGGTCGGGACGGAGGTTTAAGATGTTAGCGTCGATGTCGAGTTCTCCAGACTCTTCTGCCCGTTTGAGGTCTTCTGGCGTGAATAATGTCAGACCGGTGATTTCATCAGATCTACAGTGATGTTAGCTTTGGCACGAAGTGTAAGGTGCGCTTATCGTATCTTACTCTTCGACTCTGACGATCTCGCCAGCCACATCGACTTTCCACTCGCCTCCTTCACCATTCACGACCAACCATATCGCAGCTACACCTTCCAACACGCCTACAAGTCTGCCCCAGGTGCCAAGTAGCCCTCGTAAGGTTAGTTTCAGGGCGGGATCAGATATCTTGACCTTCTCTAGCTTTGAGAGAAGCGAGTACAGTGGAGGGATGATGGGGGTAAGAACGTTCGAGATGAGTATCGGAGATGGATCCGTGTTTGTCAACAACGTCTCGAGGCTTCGGACCGTCTGAAGGGCAGTCATCTGCGTCACCTTGGACTCGCCTGAAGTTCCCGAGGTATTGGAGACTTGGAGGAAGGGGTTATGAAGCGCAGGGAGTAGAATGCGTGAAATTACTGTATGATTAGGATTGTCTTCGGTGGCCAAAAGACGTGATATAGAGAACGCTGCCGCTCGCCTGTGCGCTATAGGTGTAGTTTCCACATCAGAAGATAAAATTAAGAGCAATTGTGAGATGATGTTTGCGTAGTAATTCTGTGGAAGTATGTAATCAGTCAATTCGTCGTAATGATACAGTACAACACCAGACATACTGTGTCCATCATTCCCACCGGAAGTGACTTGAGCAATTTTGCAACGTTCTCCAATTTCTCTAGGGGCGCATCGTCCCCCGTTGCATCCTCTTCGCTGAAAAGTGCCGCAAGCATGCCGCGAACGCCTTCCCGACGTAGTAATTGGCGACTGAGAAGATAGCTACACGCTTTGCGAACGTACGGAAGTGCAGAAGCGTCTGCCAGAAGGGCACTGAGTGCCGTTATACCTTGCGAGACGGGAATCCTTTAGTAAAATGAGTCAGATCGGATGTGGCATCCGTTGACGAATGCATTACTGACATATTGATGATATGCACTACAAGAGGGCGAAGCTCGTCTATCGGAGCGACAGACTCGCTAGCAGCAGATTTCGGAAGCCATCCAAGGACCATGCACGGTTTGAGGAGATCAGTAAGGTGCCTATCCAGGAACACGTTCGTGATAAGGGTCAAGTTTGGAGGTCCCTTGAGTCCTTGGGGGAGTACAATCCCTATCAAGCGGAAAATGAGCCCCGAAAGAGTCTTGTAGTCGTCAGGGACCGTGGTCAGATCTATGATGTTGACCTCGGTGCGTCGCCGTGCGCCTGGTGAGACGGTGGGTATTGCTGCGATGACGTGTGCGAGTAGAGGTTGGACGGCCCAGTTGAATACGATTGACAACAGAGTACGCACTTGGGCAAGGTCGCGAGATCCTATCATTTCCTGCTGAGTCTGCGGCGAAGGCTCGCTACCACTGCTTCCTTGGGCCGATCCGTGGCCTGCTAAGAGACTTTGCGCATTTTCAACGACCGAGAGAGCTTCTTGTGCAGTCCTCAGCTGTATAGCTTCCAATGTCTCATCTGGCGCAGACTCGTATTCACTTCCAAGTGCCTCGTAGTAAAGCGAAAGACGCGACGTAAGGACCCTTCTGAGGTCGGACGCTCCTTCTGTTCGCGAGGATCCTGCAAGCAGCGCACCTGCTTGGAATAACGAAGATAACGCCGAGCTCTGCATATGTTTCCGCTGTTTCCCTGATTGTGCGTATTTATCCGACTATCTGCATGAAGAGATCCAGACGATAGAAGGTCCCGAGAATGACGATGCGAGCTCGTGATGAGTGTAGCTGTGAAAGAGTGATCGACGGGAAGGCGCGCAGATCCCGAAGTACCGGCGTAACGGCTCAACCGCACACGCGAATTTTGTATGCAACGTGCAATACTCGTAAAGTCCTCATGGTTTATGACTGAGTCTATGCATGTTGACCAGTAGGAGACCCTGCACATGAACGCTAGACTCGTGTCATGGAGTTAAATGATCAAACTAGCAGCTATTTGCACATTTAATTGCAACATTTCGAGTACATGATATTTTACAAGTCGTAATTCACCATGCAAACCTTCTAGAGCTCATGGCTCCATTACTGCTGGGTTGAGATATCAGAACCGTACTCGGACTTGGGCTAGAAAGCGGGGTATCTACCGATTCAGTCGTCGCCGTCGCGCCGGGGAGGACGAGCTATATTCGAAGAGCGTCAGTAACATGGTAATCGACGGTGTTGGTGGTTAGTAGCTCACCAATGCGAGGTGTCCGCCAACGACGGGCCTGGCCCTGAATCCTTCGACAGAGCCGTCGGTCGTTTCATACCAGTCTCCCAGAGGCTGAGAGCTCATTCCGTCGGAAGCATACTTGAAGACCGAGCTGACGAACAAGTCACGGACGGTGGTCGAGCTTACCAAGCCTGCCGTCCAGATTTCCCAGTCTGTCGGGATATGCTCATGTCAGCTAAAATCGCTGCAGAGTGATACCATAAGTACGTACCAGACTTCGTGTACGTGTGGCTAATTATCGCATCAGACTAGTGAGTAACTCGTGATGGACTGTAGATGAGTAACAAGCGTACCGAGTGTCCAAGGGTACACCGAAACTGTCTGTAAGCAAGATATGTGAGTGTCATGTTGGTAACTTGGATGGGAGTCCACTTACTGGCAACGGTGCTGTACCAGGCAGTCTCTGGAGACCGAAACTGAGTGCCCTAATTAACAAAACAGCTTGAAATTGACTCACGCGCGTCATAAATTGATTGAGGGAAGACGTTGGTCTGGAGCAGCTTGTCGGCGAACATGTTGTAGGATAGACCCCAGCTGGGTGGAGTGTCAGCAGGTAAGCAAAAATGCATAGAAGATCGTGAGCTCGCCTATTGTCGTTTCCGTACTGCGAATGCCACTATGAGATGGCGAAGATCACACGAGAGTATTCGACTGCGTACCGAGAGCGTCAAGTGGTTTCCTGTGGTAGACGTAGCGAACTTCTGCCATTGGGGAACGTAGGAGGCTGCGATAGACTTTCGAAATTTATTGAGCTCGCGTCAATTTCACAGGTAAAGAAACGTACGCTGTAGTTGTCGCTCTTCGTTGTCTGGCCGACAAGCGAGGCAATCTGGGACATGGCCTTGATGCCTACGATACCCTTGATAGCGAGGTTAGTCTGGTTCGCCAAGCTACCAGCGAAGTCGTCCGTGCTAATCTGGTTCGCGGGAATCAAAGACTCCGCAATCAGGAATTGGGTCCATTGGTCCAGAAGGTCGAACTGGCAAGAATTGTGATCAGCTATCGCGTAGACTTCGAGCGTAGAGGAAACATACATAGGTCGTGAGCAGAGACTTATCGTTGGTCTTCTGCACGTAGCTCAGCGTCATGATAAGCATGTTGCCACTCTCTTCGAGGGGCATGGGTTCATCATTGCCTGCGCACAGCAGTTAGTTGGTGACCGGGGATCCGCAGGACCTGTCACTTACCGTCGTTGTGGCCAAGAGCACGAGGGTAACTGGCGCCTGGGCACACTCAATGAGTGTCACATCGTCGACATTTACTGAAACAAATCATACCCATATCGTGAACAGACCACTTGTTTGGGTACTGACCGGTGGCCTGGTATTCAAACAACGGGAGGAGGAGGTATTTGCCTAGCGTCGGGTTGGTGTAGAGGAAGACTGGCCAGGAGGGGAAGATGACATCAACAGTGTTCACATTCTAGTTATAAAATAGGTTAGTCGCTGGATCTCAGTCACAGTGGTTGATGGACATACACCGTCACTGGAGATCTCTACAGGAGAATATGCGTCAATTACCGACTCAAACAACACTCGTGAAGATATGAGTACCTTTCATGAACATCAGGATGTCGTCAGTGTTGAAGCCTCCATTGCTATTCTTGGATATTGTGATTTCGGTGGCACCGAACGCTTGCCTGATAGAAAGCGCAACAATAGCAGCGTAGTCGGTTGAGATCTTCGAAGCGTCTGCCTGAACCTTTGCGTCGAAGGCGTTCGCGCGGGTCAGCGCAGCGGAGTAGTCGCCCAAGAACGAAGATATCTAATCATCGCAAGGGAATTAGCACTGTACGACAATCTATACAGGAGGACTTACCGCAGCCGCCGTCGAGGAGAATTCGCTCCAAAAGTACAGACTGCGTTGTTGGATCGCTCCATTCGCAATGATGTACTCGATCGCGGGATCGCGCACATGTCCCACGGATACGACGATCGGAGAGGAAGCCTGGGAAATAGTGCCCAGGTCGTGTGCGAAAGCGAAAACGGGCCAGTCGTCAGAGACTGCACGGAAGCGAGTGTCCTGGGTGTTTGAAAGAGAGCCCGAATTGATGAATTGGGCTCGGACGACGATGTCTTGACCGGTTTGCCAAGTCAAGCCAGAGACCTAGAAATATACTTGTCAACTGAAAGTTGGACGTCAAGGAGAACTCTAGTATCTCACGCTTTGGGTAGAGTAGAAGGCCGATCCCTCTGTTCGGAGAGCCATATCAGCCGCTTTCTATCAAGAATCTATCGGAGGCTTACGTTGTATATGATCAGATATTTCCGTGAACGGCTGCTGCGTAGCCAGCTGAACTTGGTGAGTGACGATGCTGCCGGTAGTGGTGGTCCAGTTCGCGGTCAGACTGTTATCGCCAGTAACCCATTCGGCGCTGATATCGGAGTAAACTTGCACGGAGTGGGATTTACCATCGTTGGGAGCTGCAGACAGGACAAAGTACGAAAAGGGCAACGATTGCTTGACGAGGTCGGTAGGCTATTCCAAAATCGTTAGAACTGCTCAACGGAGAGAACGCGGTATATAATACCTCAACCGGGCTGAAGAACTTGACAGTCAGGTCGACGGGTCCAGCGGTCATAACAAACGTGCTTTGCGTCGCCGTGAACTGTTGTACATTGCGTCAATAGCCTGCCCTCTAGGTTTTGTACTACTGCTTACGGTGAGGCTTTTCTGTGTCGCCTTCTGTGCGCTGGTGTTGGGGACGCTCGGTGCACCCAAGAAGTTGTATGTTGTACCATCGACTTTAACGTAACCCGCCCAACCCAAAATCTTCGCAAAGTGATGAGCGAAACTCAACAAAACTTCATAACAACAACACTTACTGAACCAGTCCAGAAATGAGGCCAATCTGCATTTAATGCAGTTCCACTCCCCTGGTTCAACCATGTTGACAGGTAGGGAGAGCGAACGGCCAAAGGTACGGACGCAGGATTGAAAGGAGTCGCCGTCCATGTCACAGCAGCGACGACGCTGCGAACAGCTAGCAGAGTAAGACAGGTAGTTAAGAGCATGGTAGTAGGCAGATCAACGTGTTACGTCGATCCTGGTGAAGGACCTACGCAACTTATGCCAGGGGGTGGCGTCGATCCACATTTAAAGTGTTTTGGGAGCATGACGACTATGATCATGGGGCAGCAGAGCCTACGCCCTCGGCCCTGCAGCGCGTGGATCGTAGTCAATGTCCCTTGCGCTTGCATCATCCGCATCAAGAAGGTGTGGCGCATGATCAAGGCAACGCTTCGCAGCACGCTGGCTATACTACACGTTTGCGACGAACCGAGTGTCTCACCGCTGGCAATGCGCTGCCGAGAAAACGAAGCTAATTCCAGACAAAGTCGCGCTCTTGTGCGCATGCCTGTGCAAGTCTTAGGGAATCCAGCGTGGATACCAGAACAGCCTTACTGATGTCCGGGTGAGCCGGTAGGGCGTAGATAGAATTTATTGCCGTAAAACGAAGTCTGAAGTACAGAAGTGACTACGGAGGACGACGCCAAGAAGGAAACTATACCGGAACTTGGGGCCTATGCTCCTGAGAAGCGAGCTTGAAGCGGCCTTCCATATAATTCACGTACCCTAAGAATGAGGTTAGTAACAGAATATACGTTGCACAACAAGGGGTGAAGACAGTGAAGGCTCAGATACCGTTGTAGAAGAGTATACTCATACCGCTTGCACAATATGTGAAGTAGTCGTACAGTGTGAATGAAATGACATCACAGCCGGGGAAAGAAAAGATGGGAGGACGAGGATGCGTACCATAATCATATGCTACGGAGTAGTCACAGGGCCCATCGCTCAGAAAACGCATCCGCCAACCATCTAGCAATACATTTTACCTAAAAAAGAGGAAGGCGGTCAGCGACTAGCCATATGGTCAGAAAATCAGAAGGTATTAAGCTCAGATACCGTTGTAGAGTATAGTATCACTCAACGCACGGATGCATTCGGATGTTTGGGAATTATGTTTGACATCACTGAGAGGATGGTGTATAGGGACACAAACTCACTTTAATCATCGCAAACAATATAGAGCCATCGTCTCAAGTCGTTAGACACAAGGCATTATGATGGTGGGGAACGAGTGAGAGCAGCGACGAGAAAATTGAGCGCGCTGTTTTGAGCACTGTTTATCCCTGTTTGTTATCCAAACACACACCAGCGCGTCTACCTGGCGCCGACACGTCTTCCCGACTTCGCCGTACGACGCTGCTCGGTCGAGGAAAGAATTCGGACGTGGTGAGTGCATCCCAAACACTATGTCATACAGCAATAACACAGCATCGCAGTCATAATGACATATTTTGCCTCCTTTTTCTCTGAAATATGACTGCATTCAGACTCGAAAGACGTCACCGTTGGATATTTGTCTCGGACCTGCGGTGATGCGCCTCACAGGTCCCGATGCTGTACAGTCGACGCCGTCGGCTTTGAGTCAAGCGTTGCTGGATGGGATAAGTAGCTGGTCTCAGCTCAGTGGCCACCCAATTACGCAACCCGCGCTCACTCCATCACTCACATCGCCCTCAAAGAGCACTTTCCCCAAGTCTTAGAACGACCATCATGTTCTTACGCCACATCTTTCGTCCATCACGTGTTGCCCAGTCCAGTGCTTCGAGTTCCTTGTCGTTTCGCTCAACACGAAGCACAACTAGTTATGCGAGCTGGCCCACATCCAATTCTCTCGGCGTACGAAGATACACTCCACAGGAAGGCTATCACGGTCCATACGACGAGTTTGGGCTCCTTCGCACCGCGACTTTCTCTGAACCCAGCAACCGGGCCAGGCAAGGCTGGAGGAGGAGAATTATGTGCTGGCGATAGGAATAGGTTACAGAACCGTCGGCCGCGACGTAAATCGGCACAATTCGAGAAAGACATCCAACGACCGCCTTTCCTCCCAATATTTTCAGTAAGCCAAACCCGCTCTTCGACCTTCATCATCGCGTCTGACCCCAGAACAAGCGACGCGCGAACGCGAACTTCACCTCGTGACCTCCAGATCTTGGCGCATCCCCCTCGAAGTTCGCACTGCGCAGCCCCGGCCCTCGGCCCTCGGTGCTGCTGATGGAGAGATTCTACTTACGGTCCATACGTGTCATGATACTCGTGTTGATCACACGTGTAGCGGCTGTCGAGGTGGAGAAGTCGGGGTACGCGAACAGAATCCTACGTCGCGATCTGGCGTATGTGAAGTGGTGAAAGGATTATACCCCAATTCCTAAGCAGAGAAGATACCCTTCGTACTCGTCGATTACCTGAACCTCGCATATACTCTCTTAATAATTAGGATAATCCAAACACGTTATACGCCTTCGTCAACTCGCTAGACATCCTGCAACGAGGTCGACTATGCATTGTAAGCTTCATACCCCCAAATAGAACGAAGGTATATACAGCATGGGCATCACAACCCCAACCCTCGACGAATCGCGTCCGTGAGATCCCACTGGTCGGTATCCCCATGCACATCAAACATATTCACGCCTAACAACCCCGCCTCCCTCACGAACACCGCCTTCATCTCTAGACTCTGCGGGTCGTCATACGACACGACCTGCTTCGCCGCGGCGCTCGTCAAATACGGGGTGCTCGAGCACGCGTCCCACCGGCGCTGGAACCCGCCCAGCGCGGTGAAGACGTTCGTAATCTGGTGCCCCGCGTACGCGATCCGTGTGAGCTCTGCACTCGTCGCCGGGTCCGATGAGGTCGAGTTGGGCCCGAAGGCGGGGATGGCGGGGATGTATTGCAGGGCGCCCTGCTTGACGAGGTCACGGAACTGGACTTGTCCGTCGTCAGTGCCCCCGTCCTCGTTCTTGACTAATAGTCCTGAACTACCGCTCGCGGTATCGTGGAGTGGATAATCATCCGTGCTGTCGTCTGTGCCATCGTCCGTGTTGTCATCCGAGCTGCCATCCGTGTTGTCATCCGCGGTACCGTCCGTACTGCCACTCGAATCGGTGCTTTCATTCGTGTCCGCGTTCACACTTGTATCCACACCGGCGGTTACATTCACTCCCGCGCTCGCGCTTGAGACCGAGGTCGTGTTCGCATTCCCGGTCGCGTCGCCTGAGTCTACCGCGGTCTGTCCTACAGAAACAGTAAGTGGCGGTGTATCTAGGAACGGCACCGAGATCGGGATTGGAAGCAGCGGGAGATTCAGTTCTCTGTTCACATGACGGCGTCTTCGTGGACCCGTCAAGCCTATATTGTCCCGGCCGTGAAGCATATTCTGCGAGGATCTTGAGATATACCCGTACGACGGCACACCGAGCACGATCTTGTTCGCTGGGAAACCAGATGCGGTCCACATTTCTACAGCCGCGAGCGCGCTTGCCTGTTCTTGCGTCGAGTTATGACAGGCATCGCTGAGCGGTGCGTTCGGTCCTGGTGCAGTCTTCGACGCTGTTGGTAGTTAGCCGGTCCATCTCGCTGTGAAGAATATGTAAACAGCAGCACTTACATCCCCAAGTATCATAATTCATGATGAGAATCCAATCCAGGACCTGACCGAACGCCGACATGTCCTTCATCGGGTTGCCCTTGGAGTCGGCCCACGGGACGGTCATCGCCGCCGCAGTGATCTTCGCCTGCGGCGGGAGCGTCTTCCTCAACAGCTGCAGAAACGCTAGATAGTTCGCGGTATCGTTAGGGCTGACATTATTGCCATCGTTCCCATTCTGGCCAGGGTACTCCCAATCGATATCGATGCCGTCTAGCTGAAATTGATTGTACGCAGCCAAGATGTTCTTCACGAAGATTTGCCTGTTCTTCGCCGTCGACACCGCAGGCGAGAAGTATCTTCAAAAAGCCAAAAAATGATATCAGCACGACAGGAGCTGCGTGGATCGACGGGCGCGAGACACGACTGAATGGGCCTCGTAATAACGTCCCAATATTAGCCCCAAATCAAACCTTCCAATAGAAGCACACAGCCACCCCAGTCGAACAGCAGTCCAGACGAACCGGCAAACGAACGAGCACACTCACTTGCTGCCCGTCCACCCGCCCACGCTAAGCTTGACATGCTTTCCGCCTCCATGCGCCGCCGCCACGAGCCGGCGCAGCATGCCCGGCGCGTCGTCCGCCCCATCCCAGGCGAGTGTGAAGTTCGCCGTCGGGATCGCGAACGCAAAGTCGACCCAGTCGAACCGGTTGAAGTCGACCTTCTCCGGCGGGAACGCGGACGCGGTCCACTCGGGGTAGTAGGCCATCACTTGGGGCTTCACCTGCGGCGGCGCGCTCGGGCCAGGTGCGACCTTGATGGGTGCCTGGGGCCACAGACTCGGCGTCGGGGTAGGCGTGGTGGAGGGCGTAGCTGATGGGTTGCTGGGCGCAGAGCTAGGACTAGAAACAGAACTAGAGAGAGGATCTGAGGCGGGTACAGAAGAAGTCAAGGAAATAGAAGCGGGCGCAGAAGCACTGGCACTAGAAGCAGGGACAGTTGTCAATGTTTGCGTACTTGATGGCGCGATATTGCCTTGTCGACCTGAAGGCAAGAACAAGGTCGGATCGGTCGTGCTTTGAGGTGTAGACGTAGAGGTCGGCGGCGCAGGCTGCGTGTCGCTTCCAGTAGCAGAAGAGACCAAGCTTGTACTAGCAGACGAAAGAGCAGCAGTATCCGAGCCAGCGTCGGTAGAACCGAGCGTCGTAAACGTCGTCGCCGTCGACGTGTCCACATAAGTCGAGGTCACCGTCTCCGTGATCACCTGCCGACGCCCATGTTGACCAAGCTGCCCGAACGGAACGGACTGTGCAAGAAGCGGGAATAGCGAGATAGCGATGAGCGCATAGCCGGCGTGTAGCATCGTAGCCTAGCACGAAGCGAGAGAGCGTGATTGTCGATGCAGCAGTAGCCGGTGGGGAGAGCGAGGTGCTACCAGAGCAAGTGAAACGACCGCCAGGGCCCGAAGAACGATGTATGGACCTGCCAAGGGTGAAGATAAAACACCTGGGCAGCATTTTCTCAAATACGAGATAACAAAAGACGGAGGTTGACAAGCGTACTCACAGAGGCTGACCCGACAGTCCATGCTAGTCGCGCCGTAGATTGCATAAAGTCGGCCGCCAGACCAAGCTCCAACCGCCAATATCATATCGACGCACGATGCACGATGTGGACGTTGTGCACAAGGCTATCGACCCCGCCCTCCGCATGGTTACTGACCAGGCTGGAGCGACCGCCAATCCCCCTAGACGAGGCTCAGCGCCCGATCCCGATCACACGTGTAGATCAGAGATCTTGCCCGAGTTGGAAGGGCGCCAGACGGATATGGAAGGCGCCCTCGCGAGCCCAGACCGGCCTTCCCCACAGCGCCCGCCTCGAGTGCCGTGCCGCCACGCCGCCGCGTCTCCCGTCGGGGGACCGGAAAAGGCAAGGGGCATTAGTCGCATCGGGCGTGTGGATCGGGGATGCGAACGCGCTGGGTCCGGGAAGGGAAGCACGATCGCACTCGTCCGAGACGCTTGTGTTCTCTGCAAATCGCGGCATCCGACGGGGCGTCGTGGTGTATATAAAAAACTGCGTCTGCCCGGACCCAAATCTGTCCCCCACCTGTCTTCGCAAACACTTTGGCGAGCTATATTCCGCCAGGGGACACACGCCCAGCAGCCGCCGTGCCCTGCACATATCAATGCCTGCTCCTCTCCCGCCCTCGCTCGTCCTCGCTCCCCTCTCGCCGATGTCGTCTCCACAGCAGAACACCGCCGCCCTCCCGCCACTCCCGCCCCTCCCCCGCCGTACCTCGAGCCGTGGCGCCCGCCTGCACCTCCCGCAGAGCCAGGCAGAGCCCCCCATCCCGCCGCGCCTCGTCGGCTCGCCCTTGCTCAACAACCTCCTCAAGCCGAGCTCGAAGCAGACGCAGCAGGGGGACAGGGCGCATCAGGAGGCTTGGATTGACGGCGACGAGTTCAGCACACACCGCACCCGCCTGGGGTCGGCGCAGGTCCCGGACATTGCGCGGGGTAACTCCCGCTACACCTCGCCGCCTCCCCCTCCTCTGAACGCATCGAAGTTCGGGGTGCCTACATTCCCCAGGTGTGTACCATAGCCCACGCGCTCGCAACCGTCACGCTGACCGCTCCCCCTTACAGCTCTCGCAGCGTGCCGGCGTAATGAACGCTTGCCTGCATCAATTGTTCAATCACGCCGCAGCGTACTACCCCATCGCGCTTTGCGCCATGCCCAAGTCACAAGCGACTCGCTACCGTGCACCCCTCACCACCCCGCCCCCGCTCGCCCGCGGTGCTGTCAGCACCGCTGACGCCTTGCTCTCTCGGCTGCTGTGCGCTGCAGCACAGCCCGAGCCGGTCGCTGGCCGCTGCACCCGCACACCGGGTCGCATGCTCCGACCATCGCAACACCAGCCCACTCTGGGTCATCCGCCCTGGGGCGGTCAGGGGATCCCCGCCCTCCTCGATCGCATTTGCATCCGCACGTCCTGTGCCCATCCAGTGATGCCGATCACCGTCTTCTGTCTCCTCCCTTACGGCCTGTTCGCACTACGCCCGTCGTCCCCCCTCCCCCCATGCATCAGTTCCTCTGACGACGTCCCATACCATTTCATTGCCCCGAGCTCATGTATCACGGACGCGGTTTTGATTTCATTAAGGACAGGTCACGAGTTCCGTCGCGGGCACAGTCGATGTTCGCATGTATGGCATCGTCTCGGACATGTCTCGCACACTCGCACTTCTTGTTTCCCTGTTTCGATATCTCGCGGACCGGTCTCGTAGCACGGTATCGTAGCATTCTTCTAGTGTATTCAGCGAATCCACACAGTGATAACCCCAAAAACTTTTCTGGCGTGCCGCGTGTGATCTTCTGCGTCCTGTCGCTGCTTCTGCGGGTTCCTATTGGAATCCGCGCGAGAAGTGCCACAGAGTGCAGCCGGGTGCGATATGCGGTGGGTTCTGCCAGTGTGCTGTCCTGGTCCCGGCGGGAAGACGCGCCAGCACAGCGGGCAGCTGGCAGCCCGTTTTGGGAGGGCCGTTGGGAGATGCCTCCGCGGGGATCATGATGCGCCCCCGTTGGCATCAGGGTCCGCGCCCCACCTGCGCTCCACAACGCCCAGGGCGGCGCAGGGCCTGTATCGCGCGATGCGGCGCGTGTGGCGGGCCCGAGAGCGCCCGCTGCAGGTCAGCCGCCTCCACGACACCGAGCACATGCGCAGTTCCTCCGCTCAGCTCGGCCACGTTCGCGCTCGATGCGCTCGGTCCCAGTTCAAGGGCTGGCTGGGCTGGGCTGCAATCGAACGTCGATGCATTGGAAGTGCTCGATGCATCCGCGCTGTAGCTGTAGAGGCACCGGGGGACCGGGACGTCATGCACGTACGCACGTCGCCGCGCAACGTGCCGTGCGTCGAGCCATCGCAGGCCATCGCGGGGTGATGTGCGCCCTCTTCGACTTCGCGAACGTGATGTCACCGGTCGCGGCGAGTCTGTCCTCGAGCTCTATCGCGTCGCGCAATGTGGTGGTTTGTGACTAAGCGAGGAACGAGCGCCGTCGCAAAGCTAAGTTTTCGTACGCCGCGGGAGCGGTCGCTCAAGCTCCTCTCTCTCAAGCGACCGCGACCGCACTGCGCCAGCACTCTACAACGAGCCTACAGCTCATATTTCTTTCATCTATACTACTCTTCTGTAATTCAGTACTTTACTCTTGGCTAGTATGTCTGCCCCGGAATCTCCTGGCTCCCCCAACAGCCCTGGCGGCTCTCCTAGCCCCGCCATCATTCCCCCGCCTCGCGACCCTTCTCTCGACGTCCGGCCCGACTTCGCCTCAACCGCTTTTGCCGCGCTAGTATCTGGCACCGCGAACGCTTCTCAGCGGAGCACCGACGACGTCGTCGCCGAACTCAACGCCTGCTGGGATGCGCAGCACGACGAAGATGTCCAACGTTGGGAGGACCATTTGCGGGCCCGTGCTGCCGCCTCCACCCCTCCGCAGCCCGCATCGTCCGCACCGGTCACTGACGCCGCCCCCGCGGTCACGAATGCAGCGTCTAAGGCGTCCAAACTGCCTACCTTCGATGCCGCACTCGTCATCGACCCCCTATCCGTGCGTCCTCGCCCTTCGCAGTTCGCTCTCGACAAGCTCGCTAAACACGAGTGGTTCGAAATCTACTACTTCACTCC